>JAWPHD010005057.1:0-55000 GCA_037043455.1 Cyrtodaria siliqua
GAAGGAAAAAACAATATGGCAGCATCAGCATCAAACTTTACATTTTAAAAAAACAACAAATACAATTACTAAATTATACAGGAAATGTGGTTCTACATGATGAAAAGAATATTATGTCAGTGACTTTTACTATCAAGTTTATTAGGTTTGGCACGAAAATGCAGAATACCTTGAGAGAGCCTCGCTATTCTTTGTTTTCTAAGCCTCGCCTAATAAACTTGATAGTAAAAGGCACTGATAATATGAGTAATATTCTCTATTTATCAGTCATGAAATAATAGGGTTTATAAGTTCTAAATCTCAGCTTCGATTGGTGCGATGTTGACCAAACTGTATGGGTATGTTCCTTTTAATCAAACTGTCATGGTGAACCACTTCTTTTATGGCTGCGACCTACTGTTTTCGAAATTTGATTCATGTCATGTTAATGGTACAGCCTCGGTATCTCACAATACATTGACCAAACTTCATTATTTTATAGCTCTACTGACCAAGGGCCCGCAGAGCTTATGGGATGGCGAGTTGTCCGTAGGGGCTTCATTGTTCATCCGATCTTTACCAGACTTTATCAGATTGTTAATATCAATGAAAGCTCGGACAAGTTCGAAAACCATCCATATAGGACCAGTATCAGCGGAGTCAAGGCCCTTGATTTAGTTCAAAATACTATATTTTGCCTCGTTAAGACGATGGGGCCTTCATTTTTCATCCCATCTTTACCAAACTTCATCAGATTGTTAATGTCAATGATAGCTCGGTCAAGTTCGAAAACCAGCCAGATCGGACCAGTAACAGCGGAGTTATGGCCCTTGACTTTGTTAAAAATGCTATAATTTGTCATACGATAGGGCCTTCATTTTGCATCTGATCTTCGCCAACTTTTACCAGATATTATGACTTTTTTCTCTATTTTTTTTGTTGATTTTTTATTTTGAAATTTTTTTTTAATTTTTTTTTTTTTTTTTTTTTAATTTTTCTTTGAATTTTTGTTTGTTTTTTAATTTATTTTTTTTTGAAATTTATTCATTTTTTTTTTAGCTCTATGTTGGACCAATCGGACCAGTAACAGAGGAGTTATGGCTCTTGATTTAGTTAAAATGCTATATTTTGCCTCGTTAATACAGTAGGGCCTTCATTTTTCATATGACCTTTACCAAACTTTACCAGATTCTTTAGTTATGGCCCTTGAGTTAGTCAAAAAGCTGTTTTTTGCCCGAAACTTTCAAAAAACGCAAATGGCAGTCACTCGCTTCATTGATTTTATAAGAGCCATGTTAGCCAGTAGAGCGTCCACAGGCCCTCTTGGGCCTCTTGTTTCTTCGTGTTGACCTGAAATGTGATTGTGTTGGCTCGACATGCAGGCCGTGGACATCCAGTTCCTTTGTATGTCATATCGGTGATCATTCCACCTTCTTGAAGTGCATTATTTACCGCCATTAAAGAAGTCTCATTTCTAGTAAATGTGTTATTACAGAAGCTTTAAAAGTCAAATTTAAATAAATTTTGTGATGATTTTGATGGAAACTAATGCTGAATTTGTTGCATAGTCTCTGACATGTCCTTTGTATTTGCACCATTGTACATGTTGTAAATCGCTTAATTGAATATTACACATGTCAGAATGAATGGTGTACTTTAACTGCTGTTATCGAAAGTTAGAGTATCCCAGACAGATGAAATGGACATGCAACTCATTGGTTGATTTAAGAACTTTGTATGTTTAAATCAACCAACTCGATGAGACCATACTGTATGTATTAATTAGTACGGATTATAAAATCTCCATATTTCCAGCTGAGTCTCATCTCCCTACTCTGGCAAGTACGATACTGGCTATCATCTCCCTACTCTGGCATGTACAATACTGGCTATCTTACAGGAATGAACACGGCTATATTGTCTAATTTGAAGGTACTCCAGTCACCAAAAACACCGTGAAGAAGAAAGAGACCCCACCAGGGCCTGTGTGTTCAGAGCCTCCTAAAGAAGGTCTCAGAAGCAGGCGGGGTAAAACCTCCATCCAGGCCGCCATGGAACTCAAGGCCAAGCGGGCGACACTCATGGTGAGATTGATCCGTGCTAACACTGTCGCAATAATGTTTTATATCATATGTAGATCTGTCTCAGACAAAATTACAACTTATAACATATACAGTATGTACCATCAGTAGATGGTGAGTCATGCACTAAGTAATAGGTCATGCAATTATCTTTATTTGTTCATACATTTTGCGATTGACCATTATTTGCTTGTTCTATTGAAAAAATAAGAGAATAAAAGCAAATATTCAATTAGAGGATCCTATTGAGCCTCTATTTGTTCTCAGCGTGAACCTGAGGTCTGATGCATAGTTTCACACTAGAAAGCATTTCACTTGTCTTAGCGACTTAACAGTTCGGTTTGTTTATCTACGTTGAATTTCAGGTACTCATGCCCTCATTCGTAATATGTTTCAGGAGGCAAAAGAAATCCGCAAAACAAAACTAGCCAAAAGACAGGCTGTTGAAGCACCATTGACACCAACTGCTAATTCTCAAGCAGTTAGCTCCCTATTGTCGGAGCACCTGCAGTCAGCAACTGTGCTCTCGAGAAGCTTGCCGATACAATCGCCGCAGCAGACGGACCATGTTGTAAATAAATCTCACACAGATACAGCAAACCCACTGGTATTCACAGGACTGTTTCAAAATCAAAACTCAAGGTCAAGCTTTTCTGAAGGTGACCAGCACCAGTCTAGTGTCACTGGTTCTCTGCTGGCTGAACATTTGACATCAGGTGCAGCATCACAGGTAGCTGGGACAGGAAACCATCCACAGCTGACTGTGGCCCTATTGGCATCCCAGACTGGTTCCATGCCTGATTTCAGTGATGAGAACAGTAATGTGTCCCAGTCTAGCTACCTCACAGAGAAGGATCTCAAGCTTCCAGGTACAGTGGATACAGTTGCCGTGGATACAGTAGTTATGAGGATTTCTGTTACAAGCTGTACACTTGGTCATGATAATTCAATTTTGCCACACATATGTTGATTCTTACGGACGCTGGGAGGTATACAGGATTGCTCTTTCCATGAATAAGTGGGTGGTCTGTCTTCACCACTAAAATTAACTGGCATATATAGCCGAAAAATTATGGTTCTTATATGATTTTCATATGATACCTATTCTCATATAAGTATAAGTAACATACGAGAATCATATAAAAGTTGACACATGTTTTTTTCATAAAAAATTAGTAAATGAGTGTTATTATATAACCTATAAATAGACGCGTTTTCATTGGCTAAAAAGTAATTTTTTAGAAAAAATATCTAGCGATATTGACCTGTTTTTTGGATATTGACCTGTTTTTTTGATATTGACCTGTTTTATATAATTGTTTTTTTGATATTGACCTGTTTTATATAATTGTAAATTGAGGGTTATATAATAAAACAGTTATGGACTTTTCAGCTGTTATACATGATGTTGATATGTACCAAAAAATCATTATTGACCTCGGCTATCGCCTCAGTCAATAATGATTTTTTTGGTGCATATCACATCATGTATAACAGCTGAAAAGTCCATAATTGTATATTGTTTTGATGAATTTGTTCTCATATGAACCTTTTTATAAACTTCTGTTCATAAATATCGTAAAAAAATAATTTATACTGTTATTTTAATACTACATGTTTGACATAACAGCGACTGTTATGATGTTTGACATAACAGCGACTGTTATCATGTTTGACATAACAGCGACTGTTATGTTTGACATAACAGCGACTGTTATCATGTTTGACATAACAGCGACTGTTATCATGTTTGACATAACAGCGACTGTTATCATGTTTGACATAACAGCGATTGTTATTTTACAGTACATGTTTTTGAGCCACTGTTATTTTAATGTTACATGTTTGACAGCAACTGTTCCAAACCTGCTGATGTCTGATGATGTGAATACCCATGACTCAGACAGTGACTTCGAGATTGACCCTGGGACTATGTCACCCCCACCCCCGGGATCACCTTTACGGATGCAGGATTCTCCCACAGTGCAGGAACTACTTTCTACTATGGGTATGATTATGCATTTTCTATATGGATCATCAAACAAATGGATCACCAAACAAGATATATGGATTTTAAAATCACTGATGTTATTTAGAATATTTTACTTTTACACATATTATATTTATCAAATTTTGAATGAAAACTTTAAGGGTTTTCCATTTAAAAATAAAATCCAAATAAAATTATATGTGTGGTTCCTGTTACATCCTCCCAAAAAATAGGGTAGGTAGGTAGGGAAATTATTTTCTAAAAAATAGTTTTTATATTTTGTCTTTCTTTTTTTTTCACATGATACTTTTATAACCTAATAAACTGACATAAATATTGTTGATATCGGCAGATACAAAACAGATAGAAAAATTAATTTAGAACAAAAAAAAGAAGAAGAGGTTCAGCCCCTAAAAATGGGGTCGGTAGGGAAACCGGAACCACACATATAATTTTATTTGGCCTAAATGCATACAGAAGCGCTGATGGATAACATTTCTTTAAATATTTGAATATATGCTTTTAAAGGGACACATGGCAATCCAGTAGTTTCTATCGAACATTAAAATTAGCCTCTCGATTTATTAATCCAGTATCATTTTGACTTTCATTACGTGGTCCGAGTATTAACTTTTATACCCCATCCAACCCCTTCTCCAAGAAGCGAAAAAGGGGTTGGCTGGAGTATGAAATAAAACCTGAATTTCAGCTTAAAAAAGTTCATATTGTAAAAATAAAACATTTTAAACAATCACTTTTTGTCAGTAAAAAATGTTTTTAAACTTGTTTTATTTTCGAAATATCCATTATAAAACCCTGCTAATATAAGCCTTCCCATCGCTTTAATGGAATTAAGGCAGGACCACGTAATGAAAACTGCTTGCATTTATAAGTAAATAAAATTTAGATTTTTCAATTGTCTTTGTTATTCTACTATATGTATTATTGGTGCAGTATTATCAACAGTTAGTAATATGCAACGACAATTGGATTTAAACTATTCTAATTATTTGCATTGCCAAAATGTTGAGATTTTACTTTATTTTCAGTAGGTGATAAAGTTTGTGTTACTCGGTTTTTATCCTTAGGTTCTATAGTAAAATAAAAATCTTTGGCAGAGTAAAAAGATGATAATTTTCACAATTTGAATTTGGAATATACATTGTATTGAATCAATTTGCATGAAATATGCAGGGTTTTAAAATAATCATGCTGTAAATACCCTAATTTAAACAGTAAACTTGGTTGAACATCTAGGACAAAGACCGAGTCTATCCCCTGCTTGAGTTTAGAAGTGTGTCAAATTGCTGGTCACTGATTGGCCAGTTTATTTTGATGATGCTTTATCAAAATTATGAGTATGTTTCATTACTGCCTTAGATTTAGTGTGTCGGTGCCCGTGATAGTACACATGCTGTATTTAAAACCTTCTCGTCTGCTGCGTTTTGAATCCCACTGGGAGCTCAACTTGTTAAGTGAGAAAGTGTTGATTCTTATGGATGGTGGAAGGTGTATAGTACTGGTTCTGCTCAGGGAAAATGTGGTATGCCTCTACCACAAAAAAGCGACCGTCATATGGCTTAACATGTGGTGAAAATGACGTAAAACACCATCAAAACAAACAAAAGATTTTGATGTAAATGAGTTACTTCCCTTAAGCTGGGATTTCCTAAGATTGAGTTACTTCCCTTAAGCTAGGATTTCTTAAGACAGTATTACATATAGGGAACAAACGTTGTAAGCCCATCACTCATACATATGTTATCTCACTCTGTGAGACTAAAACTCAAAGCATTTTGTCTCTTCAGAAGTCTAAAGTCTGGGAGATTTGGAAATCTCACCATATAAATTGCGAAAAGAAAAAATTAAAAGCCCTAAAATGACATTTTCTTATATTGTTTTATCATCAAATCCTTTTAAAAAGCTTAATTATATGAACATATTACATCAGACTTATTATTTTGTAGAATCTCACAGATTTTGGGACAGATCTCCCTTAAAAATATCTGAAATCTCAAACACTGTGGCTCAAAATGTCACATGTATGCACTGATAGTGGCTGTCAACCTACAAATACACAAATTATAGTCCGTCTCACGTACGAGTATCATCAATAAAACTTCTCCTCATGATATAAGGAGCTACTATTTATCTCTGTAAAAATAGTGTCTGATTTTTTAGCTTGTGCATCACCATCATAGCATTATGGTCATTAACACAGCATTTAGATGTTAATGATGAACATAAAAGTATTTGTTTACAGATTCAGAATCATCTGAGCATCGTCTGGATGACAGTAACCTTGACTACAGTAACCAAGGTTCACTTTCATTCGATACCAGTTACCAAGGAAGTATCTCCATGGACACCAGTAACCAAGGAAGCTCCAGCATTCTTAGCAACAGTAACCAGGGAAACTTTTCATTCTTTAGCACTAGTAACCTTGAGAATGAACAGGAGGAATCAAAAAGTAAGTTAATTTCGTTTTGTTTAAAAATGACAGAGATAAAAATGTGTTTATACATTGTTGGATGTAAAAGTAACAGTATGAAACTTGTTTTACTTTCTACCAATACTGCACACAACCAAATCTGATTATCAAGGCAGCCTCGTTTCCGAGGAAGGGTTTACAGGCTTTTTGACATTTTTTGTATCACAGATTAACACAGGACTTGAGTGAGATCTTTAACGTGCACAGGTATGGCTCTCCCTGCACATTGGACCGATGACTTTACATTTCCTCCTTAGATGGCATATTTTCGCAGTACTTTACCTGAATAAAGTACTGAGGTAGTGCATTTGAAAATCTCAGGACATGACCACATCGGGAATAAAACCATGGAACTTTTTGTATGCTAGCCACTCAGTCACTCATTGATGAAAGTTGGGAGGTCGACATACAACTTTAATAGCATATACTTGCTGCATGAAAGATGTGTGTAAACAATGTGAAATAGGGAGTTTTGCATGGTTGTATGTTTAATATTGATTTGTTCCTCTTTACCTTGAATTCATTAACTGCTATTATGAAGGAAATACAATATTTGGCCAAAATGAGTTGAACACGGCCAATATAAGTTGAAAATGACCAATATGCACTGAAAACGGCAAATATCAGTTGTAAACAGCCAATATGAGTTGAACATGGCCAATATGAGTTGAACACAGCCAATATGAGTTGAACACGTCCAGTATGAGTTAAAAACAGTCAATATGAGTTGAACACGGCCAATATGAGTTGAAAATGACCAATATGCACTGAAAATGGCCAATAAGAGTTGAACACAGCCAATATGAGTTGAACATGGCCAATATGAGTTGAAAACAGTCAATATGAGTTGAACATGGCCAATATGAGTTGAAAACAGTCAGAACATGGCGAATATGACAGAGTCTGACAATAACAAAAATCTATTTAAATGTAATAGGCAGTATCAGAGGACAACTGCATGAGGTCAACAGACCTCTGTTATACATTGGTTTACATCATGTCAAAAGAGACATGTACATCCTTAAAGGGTGAACATCAAGCCATTTTAGGTGTCTAGGGGTCTGACTTAATACTGACAAGTGCTAGGTTATGCAACAGGGTTAATTGAAGTATTTTTATCAGCATTTTATTGAAAATCCATGATACATTTTTAACACAAACAACACAGTGCTAACGCAATATTTTGAAGGCTATGACATTTTTTTTATCATTAATTGGACCAATTTTAAATGTTTCTAAAAAAAAAGTTATACCTCTTTAATCCCTTCTCTGCCTTACAAGGCTGAATGTTTCATTTAAACATGAATTTCAGTAACATGATGGACTTAAATCACTTATTTTTTTAAAATACTGCCTTTATAAATTAACATAAATCATATTTGATTGCTGTAGTGACAGAAGAGGAAGCATCTGTCGTCGACTCGGAGAGTGAGAGTGACAGCGACTCTGCTGTGTCAGACACGGATAACGAGGCTGGACAGACGAGTGAACAGACAGGGCAGGTACAGAAAGTGAAACGTAAGAGAAAGCTTGACAAAGAGAAGGAGGCTGAAGTGGAGACAATCCCTGATGTCAAGTAAGATCATAAATATATTTCACTATATGCCTAACTTCCCTTTAGGATATACCTTTTTGTTTCAACTCATTTCAAAGAGAATGACTTCATTGATGGGATACATAAATGCTGTGTAGTAAGGTAGACCTCTATTGAGTTTGGGGTGAAAAGGTCAAAGGTCAAGGCAGAGATTATGTCTCTGGTCAAGGTCACTGTGACCTTTTACTGGAAATCGTAGATTGACAGTAAATTTTCTTATGTCAACATCGTTATGTGGCATCAGCGTTATCCAAATGCAACAGGTACCAGCTTGTGAGCTCCCATATACTTTTGCTTTTCCAAATGATAAGGGTACCAGCTTGTGAGCTCCTATATATATTTGCTTATCCAAATGATACAGGTACCAGCTTGTGAGCTCCTATATACTTTTGCTTATCCAAATGATACAGGTACCAGCTTGTGAGCTCCTATATACTTTTGCTACAGGTACCACCTTGTGAGCGTTGGCTTATCCAAACTATACAGGTACCAGCTTCTGAGCTCCTATATGCTCTTGTTTATCCAAATGATTCAGGTACCAGCTTGTGAGCTCCCATATAGTTTTGTTTATCCAAATGATTCAGGTACCAGCTTGCGAGCTCCTATATGCTCTTGTTTATCCAAATGATTCAGGTACCAGCTTGTGAGCTCCTATATGCTCTTGTTTATCCAAATGATTCAGGTACCAGCTTGTGAGCTCCCATATAGTTTATCCAAATGATAGCCCCAGTATATTTTATCCAAATGCTACAGGTACCACCTAGTGAGCCCCTGTATACTTTATCCAAATGCTAAAGGTACCATCTTGTGAGTTCCTTTATGCTATTGTGTAGCCAAATGATTCAGGTACCAGCTGATGAGCTGCTATATACACTGAAACGCAAAAGAAACGCAACACGGGAATTTCCGCTATATATTGTATAAACTGCACACTTAATTCCACATAATATTCCAAAGAAATCCCAAGATGTTTTGTAAAAAAAAAGTTGCCGTTTATTAGAGAAAGGACACAACTGTGATGTTGTAGACGTTTTAATCACACTACACCTTGTTACAAGAAATTCATAAATGTTGAAGTTCCTCTTTGAAAAACTGAGCCAGTTCAGTACTGTATTTAACGTAAAGAGTTTGCAAAATTTTGCATCCTAAGTTTGCTCACATGCTTGAGCCAAATGCATAATCTGTCAATAATGAAACTTCGAAGGAATACTATTTTTGCTGTATTATGTGTTGTTTAAGTATTTTTTCCGAAAAGAAAGGTCTTACGTAGCCATGCATTATTCGATTAACAGCAGCATATTGTACATATAGTATATAGTGGAAATTCCCATGTTGCGTTTCTTTTGCGTTTCAGTGTACTTCTGCCTGTCCAAATGATTTAGGTTCCAGCTGATGAGCTCACATATACTCTTGTTTATCCTAATGATTCAGGTACCAGTTGATGAGCTCCTATATACTTTATCCAAATGCTACAGGTACCAGCTCATGAGCTCCTATGAAGAGAGACTGCTTCTGAAGAAACTAGAGCAGGTGTCTAAAGGCTGCATTCTGCCCCCGCATGCTAACAGGCTGAAACGTAAACTCATGGTCAGACAGGTATGTTTATATCATCAAATATATATACTACATTTTTAGGGGGCAAAAATAAAACAATGCCAGAAAGTTAACTTTGGTTATTAGCTTTTCATTTATTAATATTTACTTTCGATATACACTTCATGACAATGGTCACATAACCTTACCAAGGTATAAAGGTGAAGGTCATATCAAGGTCAAACTCTGGGTTCAAAATATGAAAGTCAGCTTTAGAAAAGGAACTCTATAAGCAACTGCTTTCATTGCAATCCTTCTTTTGTCGCCTGTCTAGCTTTGCAGACAGTTAGAGATTACTTGGTCCATTGTCGTCCCTCACACTTTAATCTGCAACCTAACCTTGGCCATAACTTGAAAAATATTTGACCTATGTTCATAAAAGGTTTCTTCATAAAACTTTACACACATGCTCATCTTACCTCAAGAAATGTTGTTACACATGTCCAATAATTTGACTTTCATTTTGGCAGAGTTATGTTCCTTTTCATAAAACTTTAACCTGTAACCTAACCCAACTCATAGCTGGTCATAACTTGAAAAATATTTGACCTATGTTCATGGAACTTCACACAAATCTTCATCTTACCCCAAGGAATGTTGTTACCCATGTCCAATAACTCTGACTTTCATTAGAGCAGAGTTATGACTCATTTCATAAACTTAACCTGCAACCTTATCTAATTCATAACCTATATGAAAAAACTCGGCCAATATGAAATTCAATCTGATTGGATAAGCCAACACGGCCAATACGACCAAAGCTTTGTTTTCTTTAAGGACGCCATTTTGAAGAAAAAACACAACGTCGCTGCTTTTCGATGATAAACTAGTTCGCCTATATAATGTAGACAATCAAAATAATTAAGGTTTGATTATTTGTAAATTCGGTTACATCGACTTCGCTGAAATATAGCTATTATCACGTTCGTGTGTGATTTTGTCACTCGCCATCGAGCGGTAACAGTGGAAGATTTATTTGAATCGGATACTTGTTATTAAATGTTATATTGAACATATCTCTTGTTTTTTTCTTACCTGTAAATGATATTTAAAACATAGGAATAAAGAGAGGTATTAAGTAGTTAATTAATAAAAATGTCATTAATTAAGTGTTTTCATATTGGCCCAGTTATTGGTCCTCGGACTCATATTGGCCCGCGGCCTACGGCCTTGGGCCAGTATGACAGTCCTTGGAACAATAACTCGGCCAATATGAAAACACTTAATTAATAACATCATATTATTCAATGCCGTTGACTTGGCCAAAAACTCTGACTTTCATTTCAGCAGAGTTATGCCCCTTTTCAAAAAGCTCCAACCTATTCTAGCTTATAACTTGACAAAATATTGTCCTACGGTCATGAAACTTTATACAGTTCGTCCTTATCAAAAGTTGTGCCCCTTTTCATAAACTTTAACAGTTTAAAAAAGCTGCTTCATGAAGGACTGCACACCCTGTCTTCAAACTTTATAGTTAGATTGACCTTGCTGGAAAAAATGCACATGACAGGCAGCACAAGTGTTCCCTTCAAGTTCACAGTCATTTTCTATGTAATGTACATTTGTAATGTTTGTGTACTTATTGGAAATAAAATAAGTTTAAACGAAAGTCATTTTAAAATATTCTAGCATTGGGTTACTAAAAGTCATTTTTGGTCATAAAATAATCCAACATTGGATTACTTAAAGTATTTTTGGTCGTGAAATAATCTAACATTGGGTGTATCTTTTTCTTTTTTTCACAAGAAAGTGTTGTGCATTTGTCTACTACAGTTTGACTTGTGCATTTCAGCTAAAGCGTGAACACGGTCTACCTCAGTTTGACTTGGACAATGAGCTGAACAAGCTGTCCCAGAGATGCTGGAATCTTCAGTATGGATTTAAGGTATTAGTTATGCTGTTCATTCATTTCATGTGAAGTCCTTGTTTTCCCAAAAGATCTATAGAAAACACGGAAAAGTTCAGTGAAGAATAACTTTATTGTCTATGCAGTTCATATCAAACAAAAACTTTGCAACTTTGAGAACTATTTCAACCACTATTAAAATAGTTGCTATTATAAATCTTCTATAGATACGTTGTACAACATGATTCCGTAATATTTGCTGCGATCACAAGGTCAAGGTCACAGACCAACATTTCTAGTTTATTATTGACCTATTTACAATGCATGAAATCAAAATCATTAGTCCGGAATAAAATTCTGTATTTCTCTGTTCGGAAAATGATACAAGAGTTATCAAAACATGTAAACATCATCATCCCTTTACAGGACAGACAGACCAATATACCTGGCCAACATTATCACGGAGACATGAGAGTTCTGGATAAATTTCAGGTAAATTATGAAGTTTGTTATTGGGGCCAGCTGTTGTGTGGTAGGTCTTGGACAGAGATGTTTTAATTGGGTACATAAAACCATGAAAAATGTGTATCCTTTTGGTAAATAAAAGTCCTGTTAAAGGATGCAAAAAATAGACTTTGGTTTATTTAAAAATGTGTTTTACAGCAGTTACAAGTACTATAAATATGCAGATAGTTTGAACCTTTATATAAATATTTACACAGTAATTTTTTAAGGTTCTTCTGTATATATTTGTTTACTTATATCAAGTTGGTGCCTGTCAGACACAGTTTATAAAGGCAAGGCAGGAAACAAAGGATGTGGTAGTCTCTATAATGGTTGTTTTTCTTCCTGAAGGTATTGATGTAGGTACATCACATGACATCATGTAGACCATCACATGATGTCATATTGGTACATCACATGACCTCATATAGGGACATCACATGACATCACTAGTGTATTTTTATTGTTACTTAGGTCCCAGTATATTCTACTTTCTATGAATTTCAAACTAATAAAATAATTATTAGTCATCTGTTTTTAGCTCTACTGGCCAAAGGTCAGCAGAGTTTATGGGATGGCGAGTTGTCGGTCGTCCGTCCATCCATTAACTTTTACCTCGTTAAGAAGTTAGGGCCTTCGGACAAGTAACAGCGGAGTTACGGCCCTTGATTTAATTAAAAATGCTATATTTTGCCTCGTTAAGACGATAGGGCCTTCATTTTTCATCTGATCTTTACAAACTTTACCAGATTGTTAATATCGATGAAATCTCAGACAAGTTGTAAACCAGCCAGATCGGACCGGTAACAGCGGAGTTATGGCCCTTGATTTAGTTAAAATAGCTATAATTTTCCACTTTAATATGATAGAGCCTTCATTTTTCATCCGATATTTACCAAACTCTACCAGATTGTTGATATCAATGAAAGCTCGGACAAGTTGGAAAACCAGCCAGATTGGACACTAGAAATATGGCCCTTGATTTTCTGAAATATGCTATATTTTGGCCTCGTTTACACGATAGGGCCTTCATTTTTCATTGGATCTTTTCCAAACTTTACAAGATCGTTGATGTCAACGAAAACTTGGGCGGTTTTGAAAACCAGCCAGATCGGGCCAGTAACAGCGGAGTTATGGCCCTTGATTTAGTTAAATTTAGTATTTTGCCTCATTAAGAAGATAGGGCCTTCATTTTTCATCCAATCTTTACCAAACTTTATCAGATTGTTACTATCAATGCAAGCTTGGACAAGTTCGAAAACCAAACAATCCAGATTAGTATCACCGGAGTAATGGCCCTTGATTTAGTTAAGAAATACTGTATTTTGCCTCATTAAGATGATGTATGGATGATCAGTACCAAGGTCAGTTGTACATATCGTCACCGTGTTCCGGTTGAATGATTTTGGTGGAGTTATGGCCCTTTAAAGGTTTTAATACACAAACTTTGTCCTGACTAGTTCTCCTGAACTCCAGGCCGATTTTAAACAAAACTTTTTAAGGATGATCAGTTCCAGGTCTAGTTGTGCATATCATCGCCGTGTTTCGGTTGAATGCTTTTTGGCAGAGTTATGGCCCTTTAAAGGTTTTAATACACAACTTTTGTCTAGACTAGTTCTCCTGAACCCCTTGCCGGATTTCAATCAAACTTTGCAGGGATGATCAGCACCAAGCCAAGCCTAGTTGTGCATGTCATCGTCGTGTTCCGGTTTACAGATTTTTGGCAGAGTTATGGCCCTTTAAAGTTTTTTTAAAACACAATTTTTTTCCGGGCTAGTTCTCCGAATTTGAACGAAACTTAAGGTTGATCAGTATCAAGCCTAGTTGTGCATATCAGTGCCATATTCCGGTTTTATGACTTTTGCAGAATTATGGCCCTTTAAAGGTTTTAATACATAAACTTTGTCCAGGTTAGTCTCTTCTGAACTCCTTGCCGGATTTCAAAGAATTTTTGCGCGATGACCGGTACCAAACCTAGTTGCACCTGTCTTTGCCGTGTTCTGTTTGTATTATTTTTGGTCCATTTAAGGTTTTAATTCATAAAAATTTCTCCCAACTAATTCTCCTGATCCCCTTACCAGATGTCAACGAATCTTGGCAGGGATGATCAGTACAAGCCTTGTTGGTCATTTCTTTGCCGTGTTCCAGTTGAATGAATTTTGGCCAAACTAACTTTGTACAGACTAGTTCTCCTCAACCTCTGACCGGATTTCAACCTAACTTGACAGGGATTATCAGTACCAAGCCTTGTTGCATATTTCATCGCCATGTTCCGGTTGAATGGTTTTTGACAGAGTTATGGCCCCTTATACATAAACTTTATCTTTAGCCAGAAGAGCGTCCACAGGCCCTCTTGGGCATCTTGTTTGCAAATAATTATGTAATGTGGTATTTACACTGTTTTGTAGACCGTGACCTATAATCTTACAAAGGCCCAGCAACAACAACAACCATCCTTCCTCAACAGGCTTGTAGGTACAGAGGATGACCAGCTACGCAGTATCTGTAGTCCTTACACTGCCAGGTAAGATGGAGGGTTATGGATGCTGATACAGCAAAATAAAATTAAGACGAACATTTGAACTGTATAAAACAATCTTACAGGGTTAATTAAAATACTCATTGCAGATTGGTTATTGGGGAGGTATTAAATTTCCCATCAGTACCTCGGACATCACATACTTTAACCGTTAAACAAGTAACCATTAAGAGCAGCACTACATTCCAACAACACATTAAACAGGACAAAGCTGCAGGTTTTTTCCATTTGATGTTGATGGACCTGAACTGTAAATTGTTTGATGTTGATGGACCTTAACTGTAAATTGTGATAATTTGTTTGTATTCACCCAGTGTTCTGTCTTGAACTATACCAAGGGAAATAAATATTTTTAACTTGGACAATTTCTGAGCGTATCAGAAATACTTTTTGTGTCGTATTTTCGAAGAAAAATGTGATACATAGGGATCACTGTGTTGTCCGTCAGTCCGTCTGTCTATCACGAAAACTTAACGTTGGCTAAAACTTTCTCATTTCTTGATTTTTTTTCATCAAACTTTCAATATATACTCATCATGAAAATATCCACATGACCATACTAAAATATAAAGGTCAAGGTCACACTGAAGGTCATTATATGAGTTAAATACTCATTTCTTTCTTCAGGAAAAACTTAACGTTGGCTACAACTTTCTCATTTCTTGATATTTCTTCATCAAACTTTCAATATACACTCATCATGACAACATCGACATGAACATACTAAAATAGAAAGGTGACGGTCACACTGAAGGTTATTATATGGGTTAAATACTCATTTCTTTCTTCTCGAAAAAACTTAACGTTGACTATAACTTTTTCATATCTTGATATTTCTTCATCAAACTTTCAATATATACTCATCATGACAACATCGACATGACCATACTAAAATATAAAGGCCAAGGTCACACTGAAGGTTATTATATGGGTTAAATACTCATTTTTTTTTCTTCACGAAAACTTAGGCCAGTTTGTCGAGGTCCTTTATCTGGGTCCAAAAAACCTTGTTATACTGACAAAGCGCTGACAAGCGACAACTGTCAAGTAAGTTATATAAGTTATATATAAACATTTAGTGGAAATATTGAATAACATTGCATGAAAGTTGAATCTTTAACAAATATATGTCCGAAAAGAGAAACTATTCTGAGCACAAATAAAACCCGCGGTAGTGATTAGTTGTTACTATGGTGATGCAGAAATATCTGATAAATATGTGCAAATAAAAAAACATAGTTACATGTGCGTACCTTTATAAAATGGGAATACGCTATATTGTGAAAAATTTTCGTTATTGTATGTTGAATATTTTAGATTTCATGATAAAATCCAGTGCTCCAGATAAGATGCATATCTGCATAATTACACATATTTTTTTTCCATCAAAAACGCATTAAAAATAAAATGAATGCATACAAAAACGCATTTAAAAAACGTCATTAAATATTGAGAACTAAATACCTGCATACACACTTCAATAACATAGAAAAATTGAATGAGCCCATTCATACTCAATACTTATTAAAGTTTGAGGTATTGAAGGACAGTCAAGTGCCTCCAGCAATTACTAGTCGAAGCTTGCAAGAAAAAAAAAGAAGTTGGCTGTTGACACAAATAATGTCATTTAAAAAGGATGCATATGAATATATACTGAAAGAAATATGTTTAGCCAGTAAATAACGTGGTAAATCCCATTGCTCATGTTCTAGACTATGCGTGGCAGAGGTCCTGAACAATATAATTAACATAATTATGGATTGTATACAGGGCATGTTTTCAAACGATATCTGCGGAAAAAATTTCAAAATGTTTAAATTTACCAGCTATGCAAAAATTATAATTTCGTTCTTATTTCAATGTAAAGGGAGGTAATTTCACAAATGGTAAACTTTGGTTCCCTATATCTTTATAATGGCAATGTTATTGTCAATTGGTTTTGCGGTGTTTATAACTTGAGACCCAGAACAGTTATTTAATAAAGTTTAATCAAGCACTTTGCCATATTTGTGTTTTTTAAATGTGAAATAAAATGGGAGATAACTCTGATACTTACATTGGAACATAAATAACAGATGAAAAAGAATAACACCCTATGTCATTCCAATGTTTTCAAATACTTCACATTATAAAATTACAATACATTTATTTAAGCTAGATATCCATATTTACTTGCTAAACTTAATTCTTTCAGTATATATAAAAAGCAGAAAAGGAAATACTTAATATGTTTTATAGCAAGACTAAGCGTAAACATTTTACATCAGAAAAAAAAACTTGTTTTAAGAATACGCATTTGTAAATGTAAATATGCAATATATTTTTCATACGTTCAATACACATTGTGCTGAAAGCTTATCTGGAGCACGGTAAAGTCCCCTCGATTGGTGACTTCCTTCTACACCAAGGACTCGCTATTTATTGTTTGGGGCGCTTGTTTGAGCCAAAGGTTTTTTGGACTGTTAAGACAAAATTCAACTAGTACCCAAATAAAATGTATATCACTGAAACAGACATTTTTAGTGGTAAATAAAAATACCTTACTTTTCCAAATCGTTGAGAAATAAAAATTTCACATGCAAAAGTTGTTTTTGATAGTGCCTTTTCAATGCAAAATTCTGCTGCGTCAAAAATTTGAAAAATACATTTTTTTAGAATTTATGTTCAAAAATGATTTTAATGTGTAAAACACTCTGAAAGTTTTATAGCAAAATATGAAGGCTAACTGAAGTTATTTGAAATTTCTTAATTTTCTGCTGTCCTGCCAACTAGGAATTTACTTTGGAAAAGCCCCATCAAAAAATATTTATTTCTCAACCTATTTTCAAAAGTAAAGTAGTTTTATTTACCACCAAAAATGCCAGTTCTAATGCTATATAACTGATGCACATATTATTTAAATTACTGCAGAAAAACCTTTGGCTGAAACAAACGCCCCAAACAATAGTAACAATACACAAACCTCATCTACATATTATGTACTATCATTGTCAATGTGTTTCTATATTCAGAATACTCAAGCCGTTCATCAGGAGAGACTACGAATCACGGCCAGTAAAGATGGAGTTATTACAGGAAATAAAAGCGTACCCTCACAGGTAATATACATCCTGTTTAATGCTCAATAAGGTTTAGTCCATTAAAACATACATGGGACCGCAGGAAGGCACTTTTGAAATTAAACACCTACCAGTATATACAAAATTTTGTTTAAAGAATCAAATTTCGGAAAATAGGGTTCATCCATAGATGTTTATAAAATTGCCTTTCTGGAGTCCCGGGTACGTTTTAAAGGGACACACGGCAATCTTGACGTTTTTACCAAGAATTAAATCAGCATCTTGATTAATTAATCCAGTATCATTTTGTCTTAAATACCACCACCACCACTAGATAGATTATTGTTATGTGAGACTTAATATATCATAATACCTTATACTTGAGGAATGACCTGTTATGGCAGAGTGAGCCACCACCACCTCTAGATTATTGTTTTGTGAGACCTTAATATGGCGCATACCTTATACTTCAGGAATGAACCTTCATGGCAGAGTGAGCCACCACCAACACTAGATTATTGTTATGTGAGACCTTAATATATCACATATCTTATACTTCAGGAATGACCCTTCTTGGCAGAGTGAGCCTCCACCACCACTAGATTATTGTTATGTGAGACCTCAGCATATACCATCTGTCAATGCTCTGTGTAGGGAATTTTTCTGGCCTGGAATTGATTGTAAGTTCACTATCCTGCCTTCTGGTAGCTGTTCATATATCATAGAGAAGATTTTTTAAAATAATGTTTTTGAAGGAACACACGGCAATCTTGACGGTTTAATCAAACAATGAAATTAGCATTTCAATTTATTAATCCAATATAATGTAGGCTTTAGACCTGCTTGCATATAATTATGTCTCCCCCCACTAAGTGGATGAGGGGAGATATTGTTTTTGTGCTGTCTGGCGTCATCTGTATGTCACAAAATTTTCCGGACTTGTTTTCCTGAACTCCGTGCCAGATTTCAATGAAACTTTCAATACATATCGTCGCCGTGTTCCATTTGAATGATATTTGGCAGAGTTATACAGAAACTTTGTCATGACTAGTTCTCCTGAACCCCTGGATGGATCTCAGTGGAACTTGGCAGGGATGATCATTACCAAGCATAGTTGTACATATCGTCTCCGTGTTTTTGGCAGAGTTATGGCCCTTTAAAGGTTTTAATACACAAACTTTGTCCGGACAAGTTCTTTTGAACCCCTGGCCAGATTTCAATGAAACTTGGCAAGGGCGATCAACTGTTGCGCATGTCAGTGTCATGTTCCAGTTAAATGATTTTTGGCAGAATTATGGCTCTCAAGATTTTAATACACAAACTTTGCCCGGACTAGTTCTTCTGAACTCATGGACGGATTTCAGCGGAACTTGGCAGGAATAATCAGTATCAAGCCTAGTTGCGCATATCGTTGTTTTGTTCAATATCATTGCAGTCAAATGCTTTTTGGCGCAGTTATGGCCCCTACACAAACTTTGTCCGCACTATTTCTCTTGAACCCCTGGTCTGATTTCAACGAAACTTTATCGGGATGATCAGTATCAAGCCTAGTTGCGCATTTCATCGCCGTGTTCCGGTTGTGTGATACTTGGCGGAGTTATGGCCCTTTATACAGAAACTTTGGTCGGACTAGTTCTCCTGGCTGGATTTCAGTGAAACTTTGCAGGGATGATCAATACCAAGCCTAGTGGTGCATATGATTGTCATGTTCCAGTCAAATGATTTTTGGTGGATTTATTGTATTTACCTGTCCCCAATGGGGGTGGAGTGAGGGGTGGGGCTGGAGACATCCGTTTTAAAAACAATGTCTAGTTAAATATAATTTGAGTTTCCATGTTTTTGTCTTATTCTACAATAAGTTTAAATCTATTATTGGTGCAATATGATCACCAGTAATAAAATGCAAAATCAATTTGTTTGATACTTTTCTTATAATTAATATTAATGATAGAAAAAATACAAGTTATGTGAAAAATTAACGGGACGCTGTGAGTTTTTAGCTCTACTGGCCAAGGGCCAGCAGAGCTTATGGGATGGTGTGTTGTCCGTCTTCCGTCGTCCGTCCGTCGTCCGTCGTCCGTCGTCCGTCCGTCGTCCGTCCGTCGTCCGTCCGTTAACTTTTGCTTGTGTACACTCTAGAGGCCACATTTCTGATGCAATCATCATGAAACTTTGTCAGAATGTTTGTCTCAATGAAATCTCGGTCAAGTTCGAAAATGGGTCATGTGGGGTCAAAAACTAGGTCACTAGGTCAAATATTGGAAAAACCTTGTGTACACTCTAAAGGCCATATTTTTGACCCGAGCTTGATGCAACTTTGTCAGAATGTTTGTCTTAATTATATCTTGGTCAAGTTTGAAAATGGGTCACATGGGGTTAAAAACTAGGTCACTAGGTTAAATACTTGAAAAACCTTGTGTACACTCTAGAAGCCGTATTTCTGACCCAATCTTGATGAAACTTTGTCAAAATGTTTGTCTTAATTATATCTTGGTCAAGTTCAAAAATGGGTCACATGGTGTTAAAAATTAGGTCACTAGGTCAAACTTTGGAAAAACCGTGTGTACACTCTAGAGGCCATATTTTTGATCTGATATTGATGAAACTTTGTCAGAATGTTTGTCTTAATGAAATCTCGGTCAAGTTCAAAAATGGGTAATGTGGGGTCAAAAACTAGGTCACTAGGTCAAATACTTGAAAAAAACTTGTGTACACTCTAGAGGTCATATTTGTTACCCAATCTTGATGAAACTTTGTCAAATTGTTTATCTTAATTATATCTTGATCAAGTTTGAAAATGGGTCACATGAAGTTAAAAACTAGGTCACTAGGTCAAATATTGGAAAAACCTTGTGTACACTCTAGAGGCCATATTTTTGACCCGAGCTTGATGCAACTTTGTCAGAATGTTTGTCTTAATTATATTTTGGTCAAGTTTGAAAATGGGTCACATTGGGTTAAAAACTAGGTCACTAGGTCAAATACTTGAAAAACCTTGTGTACACTCTAGAAGCCGTATTTCTGACCCAATCTTGATGAAACTTTGTCAAAATGTTTGTCTTAATTATATCTTGGTCAAGTTCAAAAATGGGTCACATGGTATTAAAAACTAGGTCACTAGGTCAAACTTTGGAAAAACCGTGTGTACACTCTATAGGCCATATTTTTGACCCGATCTTGATGAAACTTTGTCAGAATGTTTGTCTCAATGAAATCTCGGTCAAGTTCAAAAATGGGTCATGTGGGTTCAAAAACTAGGTCACTAGGTCAAATACTTGAAAAAACTTGTGTACACTCTAGAGGTCATATTTGTTACCCAATCTTGATGAAATTTTGTCAAATTGTTTATCTTAATTATATCTTGATCAAGTTTGGAAATGGGTCACATGAAGTTAAAAACTAGGTCACTATGTCAAATATTGGAAAAACCTTGTGTACACTCTAGAGGCCATATTTTTGACCCGAGCTTGATGCAACTTTGTCAGAATGTTTGTCTTAATTATATCTTGGTCAAGTTTGAAAATGGGTCACATGGGGTTAAAAACTAGGTCACTAGGTCAAATACTTGAAAAACCTTGTGTACACTCTAGAAGCCGTATTTCTGACCAATCTTGCTGAAACTTTGTCAAAATGTTTGTCTTAATTATATCTTGGTCAAGTTCAAAAATGGGTCACATGGTGTTAAAAACTAGGTCACTAGGTCAAACTTTGGAAAACCTTGTGTACACTCTAGAGGCCATATTTTTGACCCGATCTTGATGAAACTTTGTCAGAATGTTTGTCTCAATGAAATCTCGGTCAGGTTCAAAAATGGGTCATGTGGGGTCAAAAACTAGGTCACTAGGTCAAATACTTGAAAAAAATTGTGTACACTCTAGAGGTCATATTTGTTACCCAATCTTGATGAAATTTTGTCAAATTGTTTATCTTAATTATATCTTGATCAAGTTCGGAAATGGGTCACATGAAATTAAAAACTAGGTCACTAGGTCAAATATTGGAAAAACCTTGTGTACACTCTAGAGGCCATATTTTTGACCCGAGCTTGATGCAACTTTGTCAGAATGTTTGTCTTAATTATATCTTGGTCATGTTTGAAAATGGGTCACATGGGGTTAAAAACTAGGTCACTAGGTCAAATATTGGAAAAACCTTGTGTACACTCTGTCAAAATGTTTGTCTTAATTATATCTTGGTTAAGTTCAAAAATGGGTCACATGGTGTTAAAAACTAGGTCACCAGGTCAAACTTTGGAAAAACCGTGTGTACACTCTAGAGGCCATATTTTTGACCCGATCTTGATGCAATTTTGTCAGAATATGTGTCTCAATTATAGCTTGCTAAAGTTTGAAAATGGGTCACCCAGGGTCAAAAACTAGGTCATTAGTAGTACACTCTAGATGCCATATTTCTGACCCGATCTTGATGAAACTTTGTCGAAATGTTGTCTTATTTATATTTTGGTCAAGTTCGAAAATGGGTCCCATGGGGTCAAGAACTAGGTCACTAGGTCAAATACTTGAAAAACCTTGTGTACACTCTAGACACCATAGTACGACTCGATTCATCAATGGTATAACAGCCAGTAGAGCGTTCACAGGCCCTCTTGGGCCTCTTGTTTAAAAATTGTGATTGTCGTGAGTAGTTTCTGTATCACCACATACTGAAGTTGATGACAAATGAGGTAACACTTTTGTTTTCGGAGCATAAAACTTGATATTCATATCAATCTAGGGGTATTTAGTGCCTTTTGCGGGTTCGAATCCGACTGGGAGCTTGACTTGTAAGTGAGGAAGTGTCGATTCTTACGGATGGCGGGAGGTGTACAGTACCGGTTCTACCCAGGACAAGTGGGTGGCCTGCCTCCACCACAAAAATCGTCCGTCATATATAACCTTACTTGTGTTGAAAATGACGTAAAACAACAAAAAAACAAATAATTAGTGCCTTTTGAAACAAGATAGTACATTTTTATCTGCCCTCAGGGCATGTATTATGTTGTTTATTCTTGTATGAAAATTATATGAAACTCCTATGAAGGGTTTTATATGAGAATTAAATGTGTCTTCTTTTGTATAAGAGTCTTGAGAGAATGCAATCAGATGTTTATTATATATGGCAAAATTGCCAATGTAGTTGAATTGAATTGAATGTTGTTTAACGGCTCATCAACACAGTATAGGTTATTTAGAGCCGCCCCATAGAGAGGGGAAGGATACATAGGAATCCGGGAACCTGCCCTACTCTTATTATCGAATAGATTCCTATGGTTCTTTAACGTGCTCGGAGGATAGACCGATACACGGGACCGCCCGGTTTAAGTCCCCATCCGATGGACGGGGCTAAGGGAAAGAGTGTCTTGCCCAAGAACACACCGACGGAACTCAGTGTAGTTGAAGATTTGGACATCAGTATACTATTGATATATATTTTCCATTACAGTGTCGGAGTGCCTCCAGTACCCAGACTTCAGTTGTGTGTGTTTGTTTAGGTGTGTATAGTTACTGTATAGTTGATTCATATTAACCCTTAACCCGCTAAGCACGACTATAATAGCCTTTGCTTCCATTGCAAACCCAGATCAGCCTGCGAGTAACTCGGAGTTTACCATGTCTGGCTGCTGATCAGTCATTTTCTCCAAAACACCCCTTTGTCACATAAATGGTATGGTTTTAATTCAAAGAAAGAACAGTCCATTATATATATGTAGGGGGTTAAGAAGTATACCTAGATGAACTGCCTACATAATGACCTATAAGAAAGTATTAAAGAAACTCATGGCAATCTTGAAGTATTTGTCAAGCATTAAAATTACAATTCAGTCAATAAATTCAGTATCATCTTGACTTTAAAGGGACACACGGCAATCTTGATTTTTTTAAAAACTCACTGCGTCCCGTTAGTTTTCTCTTCACTTGCATTTGTTCAAGCATTAATAGTAATTGTTAGAATAGTTCAAAGCAAATTATTTTTACATAGTACTAACTTTTTATAATAGTGCATCAATAATGTGTTTAACTATTTGGTGAAAAAGTGAAGAAAATTGAAATCTCATTTTTTTATTTAATCATATGCAAGCAGTTTTAAAGTCAAAATGACGCAGGATAACTAAATTGAGGAGCACATTTTAATGTTTGAATAAAACTCAGGATTGCCATGTGTCCCTTTAAACATTTTTTCCAACTGCTACAAGAGTTAGCTCAACTGCTACAAGTTTTCATGTTTTCTTTGTCATTCTAGCATTTGTTTAAATGTATTATTGGTTGAGTAATGTCACAATAAATTAATATATAAAAAAAAATATATTAAGTGATTAATGATTTGTAAGTAAGCAAGATATGTAGAAAAGCTAATGGGATACCACAATTTTTAAAGAAATCAAAATTGTCTTGTGCCCCTTTAATTGAAAATGATTCTGTTATCCTCATTGTATGAGTGTACATGACTAAAGTGTATGATAATTATACCCCCGCTTTACAAAGTGAAGTGGATGCTATTTAGGAATCACACTGTCAATAACATCACGTCACGTAAAACATTTTTATTTCTTGCTTTTCTCAAACAGTTTCCAATGGATTATTCATATACACGTAACAACTGCTGACCTTGTGTTCCTCTACATGAACAATGTTGATTGCCTAATTTATTGGAGAATTATGGCCCTTTGTTTGACTTAGAATGTTTTACTCTTTTCTTATTATAATGTCCGATAGCACATTTTTCTCAAACAGTTTAGAATGGATTGTTCCAAAACTACTTATACACATGACCTTATGTCCCTCTACATCACACAATGTTGATTGCCTAATTTATGACATAATTGTGGCCCTCTGTTTCACTTACGTTTTCCACTCTGATATTGTATAATGAATTTCATGTGGCTTTCACTTCGAAAGTTTTCGTGGATTGTTATATTACATGTGGCATACAGTTCACACTTGATGATATGATGTGTCTCTGCATCAAAGGTTTTTGATTCTGCAATTTTTTACAGATTATGGACCTTTGTTTTACTTAGAATTTATATAAAAAAACAGGGGTATTCATCACCTTCAGTGATAGTTGTAGTTAATATTTATTATACATAAAAACAAAAAATCTACGCTTTTTCAAAAATAACCTTAATTTAAAAACTTGTTCTTGTTCTTATTTCAGAAAAATTGTGATTGGCTTTGCCTTCATGGTGCCAGATGTGAAACAAAACGAAGCATACATTTCTTTCATATTCACCCACCCTGAATGGAGACACTCTGGCATGGCAACGTTTATGTTGTACCATCTGATACAGGTCAGTATTGTTTACTGTGGCAGTGATGTGGATGGAAAGCATCCGTTTCGAATGCGGGAGGTTGTGTTCAATCCCCGGCCGGTTACACCAAAGACGTTATAAAAATGATACTAGTAGCTCCCTTGCATGACGCTCAGCATATAAAGGGTAGTTCTAGGATTGAGTGACCCGTTGTCGGTATAATGTGACTTTGTGGGGTATCATGTTGTGTCTATGGCGTGATATTCAGCACCATAAATTTGAGCATATCACGACATTGTCTTCTTGCAGTCTGCTACAAGAGTTAGCTCAACTGCTACAAGAGTTAGCTCAACTGCTACAAGAGTTAACTCAACTGCTACAAGAGTAAGCTCAACTGCTACTAGCTCAACTGCTACAAGAGTTAGCGCAACTGCTACAAGAGTTAAAATCAACTGCTACAAGAGTTAGCTCAACTGCTACAAGAGTTAACTCAACTGCTACAAGAGTTAACTCAACTGCTACAAGAGTTAGCTCAACTGCTACAAGAGTTAACTCAACTGCTACAAAAGTTAGCTCAACTGCTACAAGAGTTAGCTCAACTGCTACAAGAGTTAGCTCAACTGCTACAAGAGTTAACTCAACTGCTACAAGAGTTAGCTCAACTGCTACAAGAGTTAACTCAACTGCTACAAGAGTTAGCTCAACTGCTACAAGAGTTAGCGCAACTGCTACAAGAGTTAAAATCAACTGCTACAAGAGTTAGCTCAACTGCTACAAGAGTTAGCTCAACTGCTACAAGAGTTAGCGCAACTGCTACAAGAGTTAAAATCAACTGCTACAAGAGTTAGCTCAACTGCTACAAGAGTTAACTCAACTGCTACAAGAGTTAACTCAACTGCTACAAGAGTTAGCTCAACTGCTACAAGAGTTAACTCAACTGCTACAAGAGTTAGCTCAACTGCTACAAGAGTTAGCGCAACTGCTACAAGAGTTAAAATCAACTGCTACAAGAGTTAGCTCAACTGCTACAAGAGTTAGCTCAACTGCTACAAGAGTTAACTCAACTGCTACAAGAGTTAACTCAACTGCTACAAGAGTTAGCTCAACTGCTACAAGAGTTAAAATCAACTGCTACAAGAGTTAGCTCAACTGCTACAAGAGTTAGCTCAACTGCTACAAGAGTTAACTCAACTGCTACAAGAGTTAACTCAACTGCTACAAGAGTTAGCTCAACTGCTACAAGAGTTAACTCAACTGCTACAAGAGTTAGCTCAACTGCTACAAGAGTTAGCGCAACTGCTACAAGAGTTAAAATCAACTGCTACAAGAGTTAGCTCAACTGCTACAAGAGTTAGCTCAACTGCTACAAGAGTTAGCTCAACTGCTACAAGAGTTAACTCAACTGCTACAAGAGTTAGCTCAACTACTGCAAGAATAAGCTCAACTGCTACAAGAGTTAACACAACTGCTACAAGAATTAGCTCAACTGCTACAAGAGTTAACTCAACTGCTACAAGAATTAGCTCAACTGCTACAAGAGTTAACTCAACTGCTACAAGAGTTAGCTCAACTGCTACAAGAGTTAGCTCAACTGCTACAAGAGTTAACTCAACTGCTACAAAAGTTAGCTCAACTGCTACAAGAGTTAGCTCAACTGCTACAAGAGTTAGCTCAACTGCTACAAGAGTTAACTCAACTGCTACAAGAGTTAGCTCAACTGCTACAAGAGTTAGCTCAACTGCTACAAGAGTTAGCTTAACTGCTACATGAGTTAACACAACTGCTACAAGAATTAGCTCAACTGCTACAAGAGTTAACTCAACTGCTACAAGAATTAGCTCAACTGCTACAAGAGTTAACTCAACTGCTACAAGAGTTAGCTCAACTGCTACAAGAGTTAGCTCAACTGCTACGAGCTAACTGCTACAAGAGTTAGCTCAACTGCTACAAGAGTAAGCTCAACTGCTACAAGAGTTAGCTCAACTGCTGCAAGGGTTAACTCAACTGCTACACGAATTAGCTCAACTGCTACAAGAGTTAACTCAGCTGCTACAAGAGTTAGCTCAACTGCTACAAGAGTTAACCCAACTGCTACAAGAGTTAGCTCAACTGCTACAAGAGTTGACTCAACTGCTACAAGAGTTAGCTCAACAGCTACGAGAGTTAACTCAACTGCTACGAGAGTTAGCTCAACTGCTACAAGAGTTAGCTCAACTGCAAAAAGAGTTAACTCAACTGCTACAAGAGTTAGCTCAACTGCTACAAGAGTTAACTCAACTGCTACAAGAGTTAGCTCAACTGCTACAAGAGTTAACTCAACTGCTACAAGAGTTAGCTCAACTGCTACAAGAAGACATTGTCGTGATATGAAAATTGTTAAAAGCCACATTAAACCCTATATGTACATGCTTTATATACACCCACCCTGAATGAAGATGTTCTGTTTCAACTATTTTTGTACCATTTTGCGTCGCCTGCTTAGCTATAGCATGGCAGGGAATTAGGGATCACCTTGTCCACCGTCTGTTGTTAACCATCATCATTTGTCATCGTCCGCCCATCACACTTTAACCTGCAACCAGACCTTGGCCATAACTTGAAATGTAGTTGACCTATGTTCATGAAAGATCATAATCACCTTCGTCTTACTCTAAGGAATGTCGTTACACATGTACAATAACTTTCACTTTTATTTTGGCAGAGTTATGCCCACTTTCATAAAAACCTTAACATGCAATCTGACCTTGCTCATAACTTCAAATAAGCACATGGCAGGTGACACAAGTGCTTCGTGGAACACGTTTTTAGTTTAATACTATTTAAAGTTTATGAATAATGTAAGACTATTAATATAATTAGGGCATAACTTGACTCAACTTAGTTGGCTTGGACCACCAATTCTTTGCTATCTGGGTACATGCTATCATATATTAAATATAATATTATTCAGGTTTCATTTTTTGTTTAATTATTTAATAAAAAAAACAGTCTATTTCTTATGTAGAAATCATTGTTATCTATTAAAGCTCTTTTTGAAGCAGTACACAAATATATTACGAGAACAAAACTTTTTTAATTAATATTTTGTGAAAATAATGCCTATTCGAGTAACCAGTTAGTACACATGGTTATAGTTCTAGGGTGGGGATTTCAATGTGTCAGTGTTATTATATCCACGGGCTAGGTCCCCAAGGGTGGGGATGGATCCCGGGGTCTATGCTGGTTGGATGGTTGTATCCGTCTGCTCATGCCCAGTAAGTGTATATATGGTTATAAGGTGGGGATCTCAATGGTTTCTAAGTTATGACTCATTTCTGTTTCAATGATTTTGTTCATTTCTGTTTCAATGAATTTGATATTTCTGCTTCAGTGATATTGTTCATTCCTGTTTCAATTATTTTCATCATTTCAGTTTCATTGATATTTTTCATTTCTGTTTCAGTGATGTTGTTAATTTCTGTTTCAGCATAATTTCTGTTTCAATTATTTTCATCATTTCTGTTTTAATGATAGAGTTCATTTCTGTTTCAATGATATAGTTCATTCCTGTTTCAATAATGTTCATCATTTCTTTTTCAATGATATTGTTCATTTCTGTTTCAAGATGAGCAATTACCAGAATGTATGCCATGCTTTGCACCGTTAACAGTCAAACACATCTTGTTGGAATGAATGTGTAACCATGGTCTTATGGGGGTAAATTCAACAACTCCAATCCATGATTTAGGGTTCTTTATATACGGGTAATATAAAGCCTGCAATATATACAAACATCACATTTAACAAACAATTACAATATGAATGACATTGCAGCCATTACAGAAATACATTATCTACAAACGCGGCAATTTCATTAATATACCAAACAATCGAGAACTCACCAGACAAATCCATATTTAGGTTCTGCAACCAAATATTTACCAGAATCTAATAGCTGTAGAATATATAAACTACATTCTCAATCAGACCTTTACAAGTCTATAGAAAACTACTAAAATATATATTATTACATCTCTGTACTGAAATAGGTGTTTCTCTTAGAGAAGGTAGGCAAAGACTGAGTTAGTTAGAGTTATCATGCCATGCAGTGTTAGGGGTGACCTAAGTTAGTTTTCACTCACTCAATCCTGTCAAC
The DNA here is from genome assembly GCA_037043455.1 of Cyrtodaria siliqua. Taxonomy (NCBI): domain Eukaryota; kingdom Metazoa; phylum Mollusca; class Bivalvia; order Adapedonta; family Hiatellidae; genus Cyrtodaria; species Cyrtodaria siliqua. The sequence continues at coordinate 29,061 of JAWPHD010005057.1, forward strand.
CAAGCTGTATTTGTACAATAACCAGTTTGTCAAGACATACATGACAACCGTATACAATATAAACAATACATTGACCTCATGATAAATGGTCTCATTAACTTTTACAGTTATTACTCAGTACTGTGAACATAGCCAGCTATCTACCTGTGGAATAAGGGACATAAATATGAGTAAACATACTACAGAGAACTATAGCAGTTGTCTCCCTTGAACCACTATTAAAGGCACGGCTACATATGCGTCAAATGTACTACAATGTTAATACTATAACCGAGTTATTTGATACTATAGATTTTAGTCTTGTTTTAGATTTCCTGAAGGAAGTCAGACGATATAAATCATTATAATATGCTCTTGTATGTATTTACTTCTTTTGTATATACCCATTTTCGGGCATTTGTTGATTTACATATATAGTTTATATTACTACCATATCATCCCTTGTTTGTAAAAAGTTTTATCTTTATATATTTACATTAATTTTTCATATATATATTAACTTGTTTACAAGCCCGTTGGCGGGCATTTGTTGATTTACATATATACATAGTTTATATTGCTTCCATATCATCCCTTATTTGTAGATAGTTTTATCTTTATACGTTTACATTATTTTTAATTACTACTTCATTCTTTCATGATTCATCGGTTTTTGCGCACAATATGACCTATATATGTGTCGACGTGCCATAAAACACCATTCATTCATTCATTCATTCATTCATTTCTTCATCTTTCGTCAGTTTTTGCGCACAATATGACCTTTTTATGTGTCGACGTGCCGTAAAACACCATTCATTCATTCATTCATTCATTTCTGTTTCAGTGATATTGTTCATTTCTGTTTCAGACCTGTATGGGTAAGGATGTGACACTCCACGTGTCTGCCACCAACACTGCCATGATTCTGTATCAGAAGTTTGGCTTTAAACCTGAGGAGTTTATACTGGACTTTTATGACAAATACTACCCTGTGGAAACAAAGGAGTGCAAACATGCCTTCTTCTTAAGACTCAGAAGATAGCATCACAGGTCAAGATTAATCCGTCATACGTGGTGTTAATACACATTAGTGTTAACGTGCCCTCTTATGACCCGGGCAACATGTCTTCTTAAGATTCTGGAGAAAGCATCACAAGTCACGATGATTCTATCATACTTGGTGTTGTTGCAAATTAGTGTAAACATACCTTCTTATGACTGAGGAGATAGCGTGGTCAAATGGGTTAACGACGTTGCATTGTAAATTTTCGCCTTTAACGGCTGCGGGTTCAAATCCCACTGGGAGCTCGACTTGAGAGCAAGTATTGATTCTTACGTATGGCGGGAGGTGTACAGTTCTGGTTCTACCCAGGAAAATTTGGTGGCCTCCGCCACAAAAAATCGACCGTCATATATAACCTTACATGTGTTGAAAATGACATAAAAGACCATACAAACTTACAAAAGACTAAGGAGATAGCAACATGATCTACTTCTCCTGAACCCCTCGCCAGATGTCAGTGAAACTGCAGGGATGATCAGCACCAAGCCTAGTTGTGCATGTCATCATCGCATTCCGGTTGCACAGATATTTGGCAAAGTTATGGCCCTTTAAACGATTTTGATACCACAATTTTTTTCCGGGCTAGTTCTCCTGAACCCCTGGCTGGATATAGATGAAACTTGATAAGGATGATCAGTATCAAATCTAGTTGTGCATATCATCGCCATATTTCAGTTGAATGATTTTTGGCAGAGTTATAACCCTTTACATGTTTTAATACACAAACTTTGTCCAGATTAGTCTCTTGTGAACTCTTTGCCAGATTTCAGCGAAGCTTGGCGAGGATGATCAGTACTAAGCCTAGTTGCACCTGTCATTGCCATGTTATGGTTGAATGAATTATGGCAGAGTTATGAGCCCTTAATGGTTTTAATACACTAACTTTGTCTAGACTAGTTCTCCTAAACCTCTGGCTGGATTTCAACGAAACTTTGCAGGGATGATCAGTACCAAGCCTAGTTGGATATGTCATCACCATGTTCCGGTTGAATGATTTTTGAAAGACTTATGACCCCTCACTTATACATCAACTTTATCTTGAGCCAGTAGAGCGTCCACAGGCCCTTTTAGGAAAAGGTTTCGGCGGCATATAGTAATCGCACCGTCCGTGTGTGTGTGTGTGTAATTCTAAGGTTTATAGTCCGTCCGCCAACGAACACGTCAAGGTATACCTGACGCGATGGGCACAACACTTGGAGGTCAAAAGTCAAATCGTATCCGGTCGATAACTCTGGCATTCATGGACGGATTTTCAAATAACTTGGCACAAGTGTCGCGCACAAAATCCAGGTCTGTGGCCCCAAGGTCAAGGTCACACTTAGAGGTCAAAGGTCAAATCGTGTCCGGTCAATAAATTTTGCATGCCTGGAGGGATTTTCAAATAACTTGGCACCACAACCAAAAGGCGTGTCGCGCACAAAATCCAGGTCTGTGGCTTCAAGGTCAAGGTCATACTTAGAGGTCAAAGCTCACTTCGAGGACATTTGTCACTTACAGTGATATTTCTTGTTTAATTTTTATTTTTTAGATTTTTTTTCTCATAAGAAACGTTTCCTTCATTCATTTACCTTTAATTGGGAGCTTAGGGGCTCTTGTTGGATCAGTTTTACGTAGAGTTATAGGGTAGAACTTCAAAAAAAATCTTCTCCGAAAACTACAAGAGATTAAAGTTTAATACTGTTTGTGTCGCCTTTTCGAAGAAAAATGCGATACACAGGGATCACTTTGTCGTCCGTCCGTCCGTCAGTCCGTATCGAAAACATAACGTTGGCTATAACTTTCTCATTTCTTGATATTTCTTCATCAAACTTTCAATATAATTTTATACTCATCATGACAACATCAACATGACCATACTAAAATATAAAGGTCAAGGTCACACTAAAGGTCATTATATGGGTTAAATATTCGTTTTTTTCTTCACGAAAACTTAACCTTGGTAATAACTTTCTCATTTCTTGATATTTCTTCATCAAACTTTCAATATATACTCATCATGACAACATCGACATGACCATACTAAAATATAAAGGTCAAGGCCACACTGAAGGTCATTATGGGTAAAATACACTAAAACATAACGTTGGTTATAACTTTCTCATTGCTTGGTATTTATTCACCAAACTTTCAATATACACTAACATGACTACGGTAACATGACAATACTAAAATATAAAGGTCAAGGTCACACTGATGGTCATGGGTTAAATACTCATTTTTTTCTTCACAAAAACTTAACGTTGGCTATAACTTTCTCATTTCTTGATATTTCTTCATCAAACTTTCAATATTTACTCATCATGACAACATCGACATGATCATACTAAAATATAAAGGTCAAGGTCACACAGAAGGTCATTATATGGGTTAAATACTTGTTTTTTCTTCACCAAAACTTAATGTTGGCTATAACTTTCTCATTGCTTGGTATTTATTCATCAACTTTCAATATTTACTCATCATGACTACATCGACATGACCATACTAAAATATAAAGGTCAAGGTCACACTGAAGGTCATTATATGGGTTAAATATTCGTTTTTTTCTTCACGAAAACTTAACCTTGGTAATAACTTTCTCATTTCTTGATATTTCTTCATCAAACTTTCAATATATACTCATCATGACAACATCGACATGACCATACTAAAATATAAAGGTCAAGGTCACACTGAAGGTCATTATGGGTAAAATACACTAAAACATAACGTTGGTTATAACTTTCTCATTGCTTGGTATTTATTCACCAAACTTTCAATATACACTAACATGACTACAGTCACATGACAATACTAAAATATAAAGGTCAAGGTCACACTGATGGTCATGGGTTAAATACTCATTTTTTTCTTCACAAAAACTTAACGTTGGCTATAACTTCCTCATTTCTTGATATTTCTTCATCAAACTTTCAATATATACTCATCATGACAACATCGACATGATCATACTAAAATATAAAGGTCAAGGTCACACAGAAGGTCATTATATGGGTTAAATACTTGTTTTTTCTTCACCAAAACTTAATGTTGGCTATAACTTTCTCATTGCTTTGTATTTATTCATCAACTTTCAATATATACTCATCATGACTACATCGACATGGCCATACTAAAATATAAAGGTCATTATCACACTAAAGGTCATCATTAAATGGGTTAAATACTCGTTTTTTTCTTCACGAAAACTTTACGTTGGCTATAACTTTCTCATTTCTTGATATGTCTTCATCAAACTTTCAATATATACTTGTCATGACAACATCGACATGGCCATACTGAAATATAAAGGTCAGGTCATTATATGGGTTAAATATTCATTGTTCTCTATTTATCTGGGTCCAAAACACCTTGTTGTACTGATAATGCGCTGACAGGCGACACAAATGTTCCGCGGAATACACATCTAGTTATATATTATCAGCCAATTTTGCTCAAAAGTGACCCTGGTGTAAAATGTTGTCCCGCCCCAGGGGTCACAGTTTAACATAGACTTAAATAGGAAAAAAGTTCAAAAATCTTCTCTGAAACTACAAGAACCAGCAGTTTAATATTTTGTATTTACACTCAGCTTATGGTCCTCTACCAAGTTTGTTCAAATGGTGACCCTGGGGTCACATGTCAAACTTGGTTTTATGTGTTTTTATTAAGAAAAGTTTGACACTTTATAAAAAACGAGTTTGATACTGTTGAATGATTTTTGACACAGTTATTGCGCCGAATACACACACACTTTGTCCGGACTAGTTTTTCTGAAATTTCAGTGAAACTTTGCACGAATAGCCTAGTTGTGCATATTGCTGTCATGTTCTTGTTGAATAATATTTGTTGGAGTTGTGGCTCTTTAAAGGTTGTAATACACAAACTTTGGGCTATTTCTCTACAACCACTGGCAAGATAGTTATGGCCATTGAACAGTTTTAATACACTTACCTTGTACAAACTAGTTCTCCTGAACCCTTATCCGGATTTCAACGAAACTTTGTCAGGATGAGCAGTTCCAAGCTTAGTTATGCATGTCATCGCCGTATTTTGGTTGAAAGATTTTTGGCGGAGTTATGGTCCTTTAAATGTTTTAATACACAAATTTTGTCTGGACTAATTCTCCTGAACCCCTGGCCGGATTTCAATGAAACTTTGCAGGGTTGATCAGTGTCAGGCCTAGTTATGATGCATATTATCATATGATGTTCCGATTGAATTATTGTTGGCGGAGCCATGGCCTTTCAAATGTTTTAATACACAAATTTTGTCTGGACTAGTTCTCCTGAACCCCTGGCCGGATTTCAACGAAGCTTTGCAGGGATGATCAGAACCAGGCATAGTGGTGCATATCATCAATATGTTCCGGTTGAACGATTTTTGGCAGTGTTATGGCCCTTTAAAAGTTTCAGTACTCCTGAATCAGTGGCCGGTATTCAATGAAACTTTGCAGGGATAATCAGTAACAGGCCTAGCTGTGCATAATAATTATCACCGTGTTCCGGAGAATATCTTGTAAACTACTGATGGGACTACAATGAAACTTCACACAGTGATAGAGGGCAATGAGAGGAAGTGCAGAGACTTTTGTCCGGAGCATATTTTAAAAACTAGTGATGGGACTGCAATGAAATTTCACACAATGATATAGAGCAATTAGAAAAAGTGTAGAGTGCAAGAACCGTAACTCTGTCTTTATTCAAATTAGAGTTATTGCGCTTTGTAATTTTATCCTTAGAATGTTTGTCCAGAGCATATCTTCAAAACTATTGACGGAACTGCAATGAAGCTAACTACAATGATAGAGGCAATGAGAGGAAGTGCAGAGTGCAAGAACCGTAACTCTGTCATCATTCAAATTCGAGTTATTGTCCTTTGTAATTTTATACTTAGACTGCTCGTCTAGATCACTTCTTCAAAACTATTGACGGAACTGCAATGAAGCTAACTACAATGATAGAGGGCAATGAGAGGAAGTGCAGAGTGCAAGAACCGTAACTCTGTCATCATTCAAATTAGAGTTATTGTCCTTTGTAATTTTATACTTAGAACTTGTCCAGAGCATATCTTCAACCTGTCTTCTATAGTGACATGATTTACAAACGTCGTAAGATCCTTGGTCATCATCACTATCCTACTCACCACGGCGTCCCCAGCTTCACCTTAAAGTTTTTGTGCAGTAGATTTATAACTTCAATACTACTGAAGCTATTGCATTAAAACTTTATACTAATGTTTACCATCAAATTCTGCACCTTGTCCAACAATCCCCATAACTCTTCCTTGCATTTTGACAAAGTTATGGCCCTTTGATTGTCCTGTCTTTACCTTAAAGTTTTTGTGCAATAGATTTATAACTTCAAAACTACTCGAGCTATTGCATTTAAACTAATGTTTCATATCAAATTCTGTACCTTATCCAACAATCCCCATAACTCATCATTCATTTTGACAAAATTATGCAGTACGTTGCAAAATGATAGGGTCATAACCTCCTTTGATAAACTTTTTAACAAGTTTAACAAAGATAGTATGAAAATGATCATGACCTAGAATTTTCTTGCGACAAGGACTATCACAACCTGACTTCTATGGTGATGTGATTTATAAACTTCGGACCCTATGATGACGCCTACTTTAAGCCCAATGGGACGGTGGTGTTTGAAGTTTGTCTATGATCTTTCTTGTCGTGCCCTTAATGGTTTATTCTCGTTGCTCTGGCTTCTGCCAAGTCATTGAGTACCTTCATTGTGGCTTTCTAGGCTTTCGTTTTTTTGCATTATATTAACACGAGCATATTTGTGTTTTACTTATATTGCCTATTGATGCTGCCTTGTTGGTTAGAGAATAGATCATGGCGGGGATTTCTTTATTTACACTGTCCTGTTTTCATGGGATGACAGTAGGGTAAGTGTGAGGTTTGGTGCACCCTAGAACTGGTTGCCTTTGTTGCCACTGACCGTTCCAAGGCGGTAGCCCTATTGTCAACCCTTTAGTGTTTGTGATGTCGTTTGCATTTTTTATTACTTTTGCCTTATCGTTTGTCTGTTTGCGTGTTTGTTTTTTTTGTTTTGTGGTTGACTGTCGTCCTTGAATGCTGCTTTCCCTGTCCAATATTTTTATCTTTCTTTATAAATCACATCACCATAGAAGTCGGGTTGTGATAGTCCGTGTAGCAGAAGAGTCCTTAAATTACTTTTATATTTGGAAAGAAGTCCAGGGTTACGATAATAAAATTTTGCAAAGGTTTTACGAAGCTTATGGTAACGGTGACCCTGATTGAGTAGCTTTTTATTTATACAAAGATTACGAATATCAAGGTCACAAAGGGGTCAAAGGTCAAATGCATTTACATATACTTTTAACATATTATCTTCAAATCTTCAACTTGTAAAATGTGCTTATGTATCCTTTGAAATGGTTATTATAAAATTACCTCCATGTCATCACAGAAAAATTGTGGCCCTTGATTAAATGAAAATTCCAATGTTTTCCTTCTTGACACATCCAGCTCGCCCCTTTGTTTTCCCTTTTTTAGCTCTACTGGCCAAAGGCCAGCAGAGCTTATGGGATGGCGAGTTGTCCGTCGTCTGTCGTTAACTTTTGGCTTGTGAACACTCTAGGGCCTTCATTATTAATCGAATCTTTACGAAACTTTTCCAGTGTCTTTATATCAATGAAAGCTCGGACAAGTTCGAAAACCAGCCGGATCGGATAAATTTCACTAGAGTTATGGCCCTTGTTTTGCTGAAAAATGCCATATTAAGTCTTGTGAACACTCTAGCACCTCATTTATTATTTGATCTTTACCTAACTTGCACAGATTGTTAATATCAATAAAAGCTCGGACAAGTTCGAAAACCAGCCAAATCGGTGTGGTAACACCGGAGTTATGGCCCTTGTCTTTTCTGAAAATTGCTATTTTCTGCCTTGTGAACGCTCTAGCGCCTTCATTTATTATTTGATCGTTACCAAACTTGCAGAGATTGTTAATACCAATTATAGCTTGGACAAGTTCGAAAATCAGCTGAATTAGGTCAGTAACAACAGAGTTATGGCCCTTGTTTTTTCTGAAAATTGATATTTTCTGCCTTGTGAACGCTCTAGCACCGTCATTTATTATTTGATCGTTACCAAACTTGCACAGATTGTTAATACCAATTATAGCTTGGACAAGTTCGAAAATAAGCTAAATTGGGTCAGTAACACCAGAGTTATGGCCCTTGTTTTTTCTGGAAAATGCTATTTTCTGCCTTGTGAACACTCTAGGGCCTTCAATATTAATCGGACTTTTACTTAACTTTACCAGTGTCTTTATATCAATGAAAGCTCGGACAAGTTCGAAAACCGGTAAGATCGAAATAATTTCATATGAGTTATGGCCCTTGATTTGCTGAAAAATGCCATATTAAGCCTTGTGAACACTCTAGCACCTTCATTTATTATTTGATATTTACCAAACTTGCACAGATTGTTAATATAAATGAAAGCTCGGACAAGTTCGAAAACCAGCTAGATTGGACCAGTAATAGCGGAGTTATTGCCCTTGATTTTGTTAAAAATGCTATATTTTGCCTCATTAAGACAATAGGGCCTTTATCTTTCATCCAATCTTTACCAAACTTTACCAGATTGTTTATATAAATGAAAGCTCGGACAACTTCAACGACCAGCTAGATCGGACCATTAACAGCGGAGTTATGGCCCTTGATTTAGTTAAAAATGCTAAATTTTGACTCGTTCAGACGATAGGGCCTTTATCTTTCATTCGATCTTCACCAAACTTTACAAGATTGTTTATATATATGGAAGCTCGGACATTTTCGAAGACCAGCCAGATCGGACCAGTAACAGCGTAGTTATGGCCCTTAATTTAGTTAAAAATGGGGCCTTCATCTTTCATCTGATCTTTACAAAACTTTACCAGATTGTTTATATAAATGGAAGCTCGGACATTTTCGAAGACCAGCCAGATCGGACCAGTAACAGCGGAGTTATGGCCCTTGATTTAATTAAAAATTGGGCTTTCATCTGATCTTTACAAAACTTTACCTGATTGTTTATATCAATGACAGCTCAGGCGATTTCGAAAACCAGCCAGATCGGACCAGTAACAGATGAGTTATGGGCCTTGACTTAGTTAAAATGCTATATTTTGCCTCGTTAAGATGATAGGGCCTTCATTTTTCATGCAATCTTTATGAAACTTTATGAGAATGTTCCTATCAATGAAAGCTTTGTCAAGTTCGGAAACCAGCTAGATCGGACCAGTAACAGTGGGGTTATGGCCCTTGATTTAGTTAAAAATCCTATATTTTGCCTCGTTAAGACGATAGGGCCTTCATCTTTCATCCGATCTTTAAGAAACTTTACCAAATTGTTAATATCAATGAAAGCTTGGATTAGTTTGAAAACCATCCAGATTGGACCATTTACATCGGAGTCATGGCCCTTGATTTTCTGAAATATGCTACATCTTGGCCTCATTAAGATGAAGTGCCTTCATTTGACCGGATTTCATTAAAACTTTGCAGGGATGATCAGTACCAAGCCTAGTTGTACATAGTCGCCGTGTTCCAGTTGAATGATTTCGGCAGAGTTATAGCCCTTTAAAGGTTTTAATACACAAACTTTGTTCTGACTAGTTCTCCTGAACCCCTGGCCGGATTAAAACTTTTTAGGGATGACCGATTCTATATCTAGTTGTGCACATCATCGAAGTGTTACGATTGAATGATTTTTGGCGGAGTTAGGGCCCTTTAAAGGTTTTAATACACAAACTTTGTTCTGACTAGTTTTCCTGCACCTGGCCGGATTTAAACGAAGCTTTTTAGGGATGATCAATTCCATGTCTACAAATCATTGGCGTATTCCGGTTAAATGATTTTTTTTGCAGAATTATGGCCCTTTAAAGGTTTTAATAAACAAACTTTGTCTGATCTACTTGTCCTGAACCCCTCGCCAGATTTCAATGAAACTTGCAGGGATGATCAGCACCAAGCCTAGCTGTGCATGTCATTGTCACGTTCCGGTTTACAGATATTTGGCAGAATTATGGCCCTTTAAAGGATTTTTTTTATACCACAATTTTTTTCCGGGCTAGTTCTCCACAACCCCTGGCTGGATATAGATGGAACTTGACAAGGATGATCAGTATCAAGCCTAGTTGTGCATATCATCGCCATATTTCGGTTGAATGATTTTTGGCAGAGTTGTGACCCTTTAAATGTTTTAATACACAAACTTTGTCCAGATGAGTCTCTTCTGAACTCTTTGCCAGATTTCAGCGATCTTGGCGAGAATGATCAGTACTAAGCCTAGTTGCACCTGTCATTGCCATGTTCTGGTTGAATGATTTTTGAAAGACTTATGGCTCCTTATACATAAACTTTATCTTGAGCAAGTAGAGCGTCCACAGGCCCTCTTGGGCCTCTTGTTTTTAGGGTATGCCTGGTGTATCATTCCTTGTTCTCTGAAAATTCGAACAGTCGAGCTGCGCTGTCCTCTGACAGCTCTTGTTGTTTAAACTTGTTACAAGGTTTATCAAAAGAGGTTATGACCCTATCATTATTCAATGCACTGCATGCTTGGTGGTTAACCCATTTATAGTACGCCACTATGCTTTCATCTTTCATTGTGCGATGACTTTTCAGGCTGCGGACACTATGATGACGTCTACCTAAAGCCAAAAGGACGGTGACGTTTGATGTTTGTTGCAATATTGTCTTGTCGTGCCCTCAATGGTTTATTCTCTTGCTGCTCTGTCTTCTGCCAAGTCACTGAGTACCTTCTGTGTGGCTTTCTACTTGGATTTTTTTATCCGGAGCATAAACTACTAATGGAGCAAATTGAAAACTGCTGGGTGATACAAGGCCATATGATAAGTTGAGAATACGTTTCGGGGAGCATCAAACGGTGCTACCGATTTTCTTGTTATTACTTGAATTTCGCAAACAGTTTTGCATGGGTTGCTCCCAAACTAATGAGATATTGCGGCGAAACTTGCTGTGTAGGTAGCTTATATAGAGAGGAAGCTTGAGATTGCAGTTCAGGTTACCGGGGTCAAGGTCATGGTAGGGTGTTAATAAAACTACAAGGGTTCCTCTCATTAACTTTTGTTAGGAATGAGGTAAAGCGACAAAACTTGCTGTGTAGGTAGCTTATACAGAAAGGAAACTTTGGGTTACATTTCAGGTGACTTGGGTCAAGGTCGCTGTAACTAAAAATAGAAAAAAGTTACCACTCAATAACTTTTGTTAAGAATGAGTTATTGGGACGAATTTTGCTGGGTAGGTAACCTATATTGGAAGGAAGGTTTGGATTGCATTTGAGGTCACTGGAATCAAGGCTGCAGTGGCTAAGTATATAAAAACGGTTTATGCTCAATTACTTTTTTTAGAAGTGAGATACATTTGCTAAGTAGGTAGTTTCGTGGAAAGGAAACTTGGGATTGTATTTGGGGACACTTTGGTCAAGTTAAGGTCGCAGTTATGAAAAAAAAAATGGTTTCTGCTCAATTCTTTCGTTGGAGTGAGGTATTGTGACGAAACTTTCTGTGTAGCTAGGTAGCTTATCTAGAATTGAAGCTTGTGGTTGTATTTCGAGTCACTAGGGTTAAGGTCAAGATCGCTGTTCTAAAATAGCAAAATGGTTTCTGCTCAATAACTTTTGTTAGGAGTGAAGGTATTTCGACGAAGCTTCCTGTGTAGTCAGCCGATGTGAAACGGAAGCTCGTGATTTCGTTATGGGTCACTGGAGTCAAGGTCAAGGTTGGTAAAAATAGAAGAAAAAAAATCAGCTAAATAACTTTGTTAGGAATGAGATATTGCGACGAAACTGACTGGGTATGTAGCTTATATGGAAAGGAAGCTTGGAAGTGCATTTGTGGTTCAATGTAGTCAAGGTCGCTCTTACTTAAATAGAAAAAATTGTTTCCGCTCAGTATCTTTTGTTAGGTGTGAGATATTGCAACGGAACGTGCTGTGCATGTAGCTTATATGGAAAGGAAGCTTGGAATTGCATTTGGGGTCAGGGTCAATGTCGCTGTTATTTATAATAGAAACATGGTTTTCGCTCGATAACTCTTGTTAGGAGTGATATATTGCGATGAAAGTTACGATGTAAGTAGCTTATATGGAAAGGAATGTTGGAATTGCATTTCAGGTCACTGGTTACTGTTGCTGAAAAAAGAGAAAAGTTTTGTTAGGAGAGAGATATTGCGACGAAACTTACTGTGTAGGTAGCTTATGTGCAATAAAATGTTGGGGTTGCATTCAGATCATGGGGGTCAAGGTCATGGTCGCTGTTACTAAAAACAAAAGGTTTCCGCCCAGTTACATGTACATTTGTTAGGCCTGAGATAGTGCCACGAATGTTGCTTTGTAAGGTCACTGTTACTGAAAATTAAAAAAAACGGTTTCCTCCCAGTAACTTCTTTTAGGATTGAGATTTTGGGATGAGACTTCATGTGTAGGTAGCTTATATGAATAGAGAATTTTGAAATGCATTTCAGGTCCCTAGTGTCAAGGTCAATGTCGTTGTTACTAAAATAGAAAAATAGTTTCCATTTAAAAACTTTTAATTAGGAATAAGATATATGCTGTGTAGGTTATATGGAAAGGAATCTTGGGATTGCATTTGCGGTCAATGGGTCAAGTTCATGCCACTGTTGCAAAAATAGAAAAATGGTTTCCAGTCAATACTTTCAGTCAGGAGTGGGATATAAAACTGTGTGTAGGTAGGATATATGAACAAAAAACATTGGAATGAAACTTTGTATAAACTTGTGAAAAACCTGCTTTTCGTGGAATTTCCACTTGCAAACAGTTTTGAATGGATGGTTCGTAAACTTCACATACACATAACAACTGATGACATTATGTCTCTAATTCACACATGGGTGATTGCCACATTTGTTACAGAATTATGGCCCTTTTTTATCTTAGAAATGTCCACTCTAACATTGTATAATGAACTGTATGTGCCTTTCACTTCCAACTGTTTCAAAGTGGACGTATTCATCACCTTTAGTGATAGTTTTAGTTAGGGATGCCGAGTTGTCCGTTTTTCCGTCGTCCGTCGTTAACTTCTGTCTCGTTAAGACGTTAGGGCATTCATTTTTCATTCAATCTTTACCAAACTTTAACAGGTCGTTAATATCAATGAAAGCTCGGACAAGTTTCAAAACCAGCCAGATCGGACCATTAACAGCGGAGTTATGGCCCTTGATTTAGTTAACAATGCTATATGTTGGCTCGTTAAGACGATAGGGCCTTCATTTTTCATCCGATCTTTACCAAATTTTACCAGATTGTTAATATCAATGAAAGCGCGGACAAGTTCGAAAACCAGGCAGCTCGGACAAGTAACAGATGAGTTATGGCCCTTGATTTAGTTAAAAACGCTATATTTTGCCTCGTTAAGACAATACGGCCTTTATTCTTCATGCGATCTCTACCAAACTTTACCAGATTGTTAATATCAATAAAAGCTCGGAAAAGTTTGAAAACAGCCAGATCGGAACAGCAACAGCGGAGTTATGGCCCTTGAATTAGTTAAAAATGCTATATTTTGCCTCGTTATGACGATAGGACCTTCATTTTTCATCTGATAAATACCAAACTTTACCAGATTGTTAATATCAATGAAAGCTCGGGCAAGTTTGAAAATCAGCCAGATCGGACCAGTAACAGCGGAGTTATGGCCCTTGATTTAGTTAAAAATGCTATATTTTGCCTCGTTAAGACGATAGAGCCTTCGTTGTTTTTTTTCATACGATCTTTACCAAACCTTACCAGATTGTTAATATCAATGAAAGCTTGCAAAATTTCGATGACCAGCCAGATCGGACCAGTAACAGCGGAGTTATGGCCCTTGATTTCGTTAAAACAGCTATATTTTGCCTCATTAATACGATAGGGCCTTCATTTTTCATCAGATCTTTACAAAACTTTACCAGATTGTTTTACTTTCTTTTTTTATTATTATTATTTTTTTTTTTTTAAATATATATATATATATATATATATTTAATATTAGCTCTACTGGCCAAGAAAGAAATATAAAAAAGATCGGACAGGGACATGTACAGTAGCATTCAAGGAGGACAGTCAACCACAAAACACAGAAACAAACACGCATACAGACAAACAAGAAGGCAAAAGTAAAAATAAATGCAAACGACGTCACAAACACATAAGGGTTGACAATAAGGCTACCGCCTTAGGCCACTAGGGGTTTAAACCGGCTCTAGGGTGCACCAAACCTCACGCTTACCCTACTGTCATCCCATTAAAACAGGACAGTGTAAATAAAGAAATCCCCGCCATGATCTAATCTCTAACCAACAAGGCAGCATCAATAGGCAATATAAGTAAAACACAAATATGCTCGTGTAAATATAATACAAAAAAACAATAGCCTAGAAAGCCACAATGAAGGTACTCAATGACTTGGCAGAAGCCAGAGCAACAATAGAATAAACCATTAAGGGCACGGCAAGAAAGATCATAGACAAACATCAAACATCACCTTCCCATTGGGCTTTAGGTAGGCGTCATCATAGGGTCCACAGCCTGTCCGGTCATTATACCGAGGAAAGCATAGTGGCGAACTGTAAAAGGGTCCACCACCAAGCATGCAGTACGTTGCAAAATGATAGGGTCATAACCTCTTTTGATAAACTTTTTAACAAGTTCAACAGAGATAGTATGAAAGTGATCATGACCAAGAATCTTACGAAGTTTATAAATCACATCACAATAGAAATCAGGTTGTGATAGTCCTTGTCGCAGAAGAGTCCTTAAATTACTTTTATATTTGGAAAGAAGATCAGGGTTACGATAATAAAACTTTGCAAAGGTTTTACAAAGTTTATGGTAACGGTAACCCTAATTGAGTAGCCTTTTAGTTATACAAAGATTATGAATAGTAAAGTCCTCAACTCGAGTACAAGCTCTTGAAAAACGAATAAGTTGAGACACATACACCCCATAAGAATTTGCTCGGGGAACATCCCCACCCAAGTGGTGATAATTAACAATGTCAAAATTAAAATCATCTCTCTTGTCATTGATTTTGCTAATAATTTCACCATTTTTAGGATCTAGATCAAAAAAAGAACGTTATTATCAGATATATTAGCTTTGTTAAGCTGAAGTACTTTAGGATAAATATTATTAACCATAGTTGGAAAGACTTCAATAACGTGAAATCTCTTTTATAGCAAAATAAAAACAAATCTGCGACAAGTGGTGCACAGTTCGTACCCATAGGGATACCAACAATTTGTCTATAAACGGTGGTTCCATACCTGACGAAAATATTATCTAATAGGAAGATGAGTGCTTCACAAACTTCAAAGCAAGTCCACATAGTATAATTGTCTAAACATGCCAAAACTGTAGTATTTTCTCTAGCGAATGTTTTTTGAATAAGAGAAATTAGCTTGTCTTTAATAAGGTGATGTGGTAAGGTTGTATATAGTGTAGCGAAGTCATAAGTGCTTATTGATGAAACTTGACCTTTATTGAAAATGTTATCAAGAACGTCTCCTGAATTTTTTATAGACCAAAATAAATTATTCCCAGAGTTTTCATAAGTTTTATCACAATGTAGTTTAACGTGATCTTTAAGACAAGAAGACAAGAAGTTAAAAGTTCGGAGATGTTTGTTGTGGTGCAGGCACTAGAATTCGAAATAAAGCGAGCCTTATACGGATTTCTATGTAATTTAGGAATCCAGTACATAGTAGGCAGTTTATTTTGCTTATCGTTTACACCAGCCTTGAAAGTAGTGCACCGAATGATATGTGCGGAAACAACATCATCCTCAGTAGAATTAACTGGAGTATACGAATTGATGCTGCCGAGTTCCAGTGATAAAACATTGACGTAATGTAGGTGTCAAGCAATAATTACATTATTAGCTGCTTTATCTGCAAGAACTAAAACAAATTTACTATGAAATTCCTGAATTCCCGATTTTTTAAATTACGAAAGGAAATCCTATGTCTCGGAGGAAGTAAAGAGGGGTTTGGCATTAAACAAGTTAATACATGTATCTATAATTATAAGAATTGACTTTTTCCAAGTAGAAAGCGAGTTTGGTCCGCATGTTCTCTACGACAACATTTTATACTAAAATCTTCAATGGAGTGGGCGATCTGGGCACGACAGGCATTAAAATCAATAGTTGAAGGTAATAATCTATATTTAGGACTTTTCGAAAACAAATGCCGAATATGTTTATCAACAATATCAAAATTACCAGTGATGACTGGACCTGCTGGAGCATAGCAGAATTTAGATGTGTTGCATTCACATTCCTTAGGAGTATTATGTACTATATCAAGGTCAGAAACTATTTTGTTGAAGTTGAAAATAATATTTCTAAAAGGCTTTCTATACTTATAACAAATTACAGGACTTTCAGAATTTTTGAAATATTTTGGGATAGAATCAACACATATATCTCGAAAAACGTATCTCGAAAAATACTAGGCCTGTCAATGAAATCAATACCTTTATTAATATATAGTAGTTTTAGAAAATGCCTGATGTGATCAGACTCCTTGACAATATGGGGTCGGAGAACATGTGTGTAGCTTTGAACTAAGAAAGCAGTGTTATACAAGGGATCTGTACGAATGAAATTTTTGTCGGCTTTCTCGTCGATCATCTTTAGTGTAGAAATGGACAAAGAGGTAAGCCGTGAAAGCACAGAGTGCTTTCCAGACTGTTTAAAAATAGTACGTAAATCAGCGACAGAAATAATTACACGCGATTTACGTTTGATGTTACCATTACGCCTAAGACCATGAGACCTAGATTTACGCTTTCGAAAAGAAAATATAGAAAAAATGTCAATATTAGGATCTTTAGAAATATTTCCTTCTTGATAAATTTTGTCATTGGCCGAGCGGATAAGGTGTCTGTAAGTTTTTCATCCACTTAAGTTTTATCACATAACTTGGTGTATAAATCGTCTATGAAAGATAAACAACATATCAAACGATTTTTTATTATTTTGAACTCTGACGTCTGCCCCGGGGCCCAAGGCGTGGGTTTGTATGTGTGTGTGTGGTGGTGGTGGTGGTGGTGGTGGTGTGTGTGTGTGGGTGGGTGGGGGATTTGTTGGATTTTTTGTTGTTGATAATTACATCTCAAATGAAACATTATGATGATGGGATGACACTGTATACATTCGTTTCCACCTATTTCATTGGTGGGGACTGGAGGAAGGAGCATCAAATACACTAATAATGCAATTTCGGTGTCATTTGTTCATATTTTTGTACATTAATTGGTATAATAGTCGTCTATGAAAGAGATACACAGCTTTATTATTTAAAACTATGACGTCTTCCCTGGGATGGGGTTGGAGGTGGTGGGTGGGTGGAGGGTAACAGGGGGTCAATTTTTTCTTTATTATCTCTCAAATGAACATTTTGTATATACTGTGGGGCTGGGTGTGTGGGGGGTTAGGGTGGGGTTGGAGTGGGGTGAGGAGAGGTAAATTCGGTCAGATATGTTGTTTTCTTTCTCAATAAAATGTAATGATTTTGGGCATATCAGTATGTCACCATGGGAATCTGGGATAGGGGTCAAACGTTCAAATACACAAAACATTTTTTAATTCATTTACAGTGTCATACATATATACAGAAAAGCATAACTAATACTATTTCTGATCTGAGTATCAAAGAAAGATCAAAATAATTATATGTAAAATGGATACAGGGTTAAAGGAAATTGACCTGTGTGAAGAAAAAGTGGGTATTTTGCGATAGAGCGCCGTCGGATTCGTTCTAGTGAATTGTATTACCAATACCAATGGAAACTAAACTAAAACTAAAAGCTAAAACTAACACTAAAAACTCGATATTTCTATTGCAATAGCGTTACGGTTATGATATTTTTTATGTCAATAGACACTCCGGCAATATATTATGGGTTATAATAGCCTAAATGAGTCGTTATACCCCTTCTATAGTAAAATGAGAATGTTTACAACCTGTTAAAATCTCAAACATTGTAAGAATTCTGGGAAACTTATTTTATCATGCAAATAAACATGTCTGCTCTTAAGCATCAACAAGGAAATGGGATGGGGGTGGATATCTTCTAAGAAACACTTCTTGAGTTGTATACTAACACCGGGTCAAATGTCAACATTATTTTTACCCCTTGCACTTGTATACCCTGTCTACTTTCATGTCTGAAATTTATATAAAACAAACTGTCAAAAACATGATGAGCTGCATTTTCGAATATTAAAAAGCATGTCCAGAATACAGGTACAGCCAAAACATAACAGGAAACTGCACTTAAAAAGAGTTTTAAGAAAATATGGTTGGCACTATTTTATACAGAACTCCTTTCGACTGCACCAGGCGAGCACATTCGGCTGATATAGTACAATATAACCTTAATATATATACGTCCTCTACCAATGCTGCCAAGTGTATTATAGGATTGCGATAATAACCTGGCTGGGATTCCTTTATTTACACGTTTCCGTTTTACTGAGATGGCAATATGGTAAGAGTGAGAGTAGGAACCAGTTTATAACGCCAGTTATCCTTCAAGACAGTGACCGTATCAATGCGATACATTTATTGTCAACCGTTGTATGTTTGTGAGGTCACACACTGAATTGTCCTTTATTGTCAACCGTTGTATGTTTGTGAGGTCACACACTGAATTGTCCTTTATTGTCAACCGTTGTATGTTTGTGAGGTCACACACTGTATGTTTGTGAGGTCACACACTGAATTGTCCTTTATTGTCAACCGTTGTATGTTTGTGAGGTCACACACTGAATTGTCCTTTATTGTCAACCGTTGTATGTTTGTGAGGTCACACACTGAATTGTCCTTTATTGTCAACCGTTGTATGTTTGTTAGGTCACACACTGAATTGTCCTTTATTGTCAACCGTTGTATGTTTGTGATGTCACACACTGAGTTGTCCTTTATTGTCAACCGTTGTATGTTTGTGATGTCACACACTGAATTGTCCTTTATTGTCAACCCTTGTATGTTTGTTATGTCACACACTGAAGTGTCCTTTATTGTCAATCCCTGTAAGTTTGTGATATCACACACTTAATCGTCCTTTATTGTCAACCCCTGTATGTTTGTCATATCACACACTGAATTGTCCGTTATGGTCAACCCTGTATGTTTGTCATATCCCACACTGAATTGTCCTTTATTGTCAACCCTTGTATGTTTGTTATATCACACACTGAATTGTCCTTTATTGTCAATCCCTGCATGTTTTTGATATAACACTCTGAATTGTCCCAGTCAATGCGATATATTTATTGTCAACCATTGTATGTTTGTGATATCACATACTGAATTGACCTTTATTGTCAACCATTGTATGTTTGTGATATCTCACACTGTATTGACTTTTATTGTCAACCCTTGTATGTTTGTGATATCACACACTGAAATGTCCTTTATTGTCAACCCTTGTATGTTTGTGATATCTCACACTGACATGACCTTTATTGTCAACCCTTGTCTGTTTGTGATATCACATACTGACATGGCCTTTATTGTCAACCCTTGTATGTTTGTGATATCACACACTGACATGACTTTTATTGTCAACCGTTGTATGTTTGTGATATCACATACAGAATTGACCTTTATTGTAAACCCTTGTATGTTTGTGTTATCACACACTGACATGACCTTTATTGTCAACCCTTGTATTTGATACCACAAACAGAATTGACCTTTATTGTAAACCCTTGTTTGTTTGTGATATCCCACACTGAATTGTTCTTTATTGTCAACCCTTGTATGTTTGTGATATCACACACTGAATTGTCCTCTATTGTCAAACCGTGTATGTTTGTGATGTCACACACTGAATTGGCCTTTATTGTCAACCCTTGTATATTTGTGATATCACATACATAATTATCCTTTATTATCAAACTTTGTATGTTTGTAATATCACGCACTGAAATGTCCTTTATTGTCAACCCTTGTATGTTTGAGATGTCACACACAGAATCGACCTTTATTGTCAAACCTTGTATGTTTGTAATGTCACACACTGAATTATCCTTCATTGTCAAACCTTGTATGTTTGTAATATCACGCACTGAATTGTCCTTTATTGTCAACCCTTGTGTTTGTTATGTCGCACACTGAATTGTCCTTATGAGACATCGCTTGAGGTGGACGTTTGCGTTTTTATGACGCCAAACGTTAATACGTAAAGTCTGATCATTTCGCGACACTTAATTATCCGCACAAATGAACATGACAGAATTGTTATTTAACAGTTCATCAACGCATTGTATCGGTTATTTCGAGCCGCTTTAGAGAGAGGGGAAGGATACACAGGAATCCTAAAAACTGCCCAGCCCTTACTATCGAATAGATACATGTGATGTAAATAGATCCATATATGGTTCTTTAACGTGCTCGAAGGATTTACTCCGATATATGGCACCGCCCATTTTACGTTTTCATCCGACGGACGCGGTTGTTCATAAAAGTATATTGCCTAAGGACACACCAAGTAACTTCGTGGTGCCAGTGAGGTTCAAACCCGTTCCGGATTCACAGTCCTACTCGGCCACCGCCGCCTAATACAAGCTCATTCAAATACCACAGCAAATAACCCAAGACACAGTTTCGACTTGTCATTAAAATCCACTTAACATATACTTGTCAGAAGCCAGCTGACCAATTGTGTCTTACCTATGCGTCTTATCAAAGAGTGATCAAATGCAGCGATGTGTGTGGGAACTTACGGCTAGGTCAGTATAACTGTCATACAAACATGGACTTTTAATTTAAACAACATTTTATTCAAGTAATGAATGGGATTGGACAACAGGCAATGCCTATGTAAGACCTCTCCCGTATCAAGGTACATATAAAGAATACATTCATATCAAACATAACATAAAATGTGGAATTGTAGTACAGTTTGCATATATTTTTGTTTGACAATCTAATTTAGAATCTTTGAAACATGTGTACCGTGATTGTTTAGTATTAACATGTTATACTGTCAGAAAGAAATTAAGTGAAAAAAGAATAAACAGACAGAAAATCATAATGGAAACCAATAAGAAATGTATATAAATTACAAAATGTAATGGTTTAAGTATGAGATTCTGTAACCAATAGAATTTAAGATAATAGAGAGTAAAACAAAAAATAAATAAAAACTTACAATAAAAAGGAAGAAAGATGATAAAAAGTAAATTTCGTCTAGCATTTTGACAAAACATATTTGAAAATACATATACACATACATACATCTATAATTCTATGAAAATCTACTGGTACACTTGATGTATTTGTGGACGATAAGTACAATTTCTGAGTTCGTAGTATCGTCTAGATTGGAACTGCCATTCATTTAATGTTTTCATTCGACGTACACAACATCACGTTTAACGTGTTTAACTATTGCTGGATCCGATAACATACCACAAAAGCTAAAGCAGGAACTATTTCGATGTGCATGAACAAGAGAGAATCAGCAACGACAACAGAATACATATATTGGAAGCAACAAACACAACCGAGAGAATACTATAGCAAACTCGGTTTTATCGTCTGTTCATGAGCGGAAATGTAAGAAGCAACACCTCCCACGTCACTCTAGCAACGCCTTACGCGGTATTCTGCTTCAAAGCCATCTTTATTGGGTTCGTTGATCCCAAAGGACCCGTAAAAATAAAACTATTGATTCGTAGCACGGGGAGACATTTTACAGCCGCCACATTTCACTGAACGAAAGCGTCTCTATATCATTCGATTTCTTCTTTGTATAGGCATGTCTTTATTTGTAACTTCATGTTCGCCAGCTCATGTCGAAATCGGGTATTTAAGCGAGCAAATATAACGCAGGACATACTTTATTGAAAAGACATCGACCAGTGCACATCGTACCTGTACAAAGGTAACATTATGATTTACAGAAAAAAGGCCTCTTTCGGGTCTCGAACACACGACCCTTTGATTTCAAGTCAGGTGCTCTATCCACTGAGCTATAAAGCTTCTCGAGAAAATGGCATACTCACTACCATTTATTAAGAGGCAAAATAACAACCTATTTGAACGCAACCCAAGATGAATCAATAAATATATAGTCCATCGTGTCGCACGTGTAAATTAACATTGCCTGGTGTAATAGTATATGTTATCAATATGAAACTAATATTCCGCCTCAAAACAACCATATCTCGATTTGTTATTTAGCGCTTGATGAGTTTGTGTGTATACCAATAAATAGCCGTGGTCTAGTGGTTAAACGTACATCCATCAAAACGTAAAAACGCGACGTCGGTGGTTTGAATCCCGTTCCGGACAATTACTTTTTTTATCACATATAATCTGAAGCCGTATATTTATCGATGTTATCTGTACAAAGGCTAAATAAAAATGTGATATTTTACGCATCAATTTCGGCCTTATTATTAATTGTTAATTACCCCCACTTGGATGGGGATGTTCCCCGAGCAACTTCTTATGGGGTGTATGTGTCTCAACTTATTCGTTTTTCAAGAGCTTGTACTCGAGTTGAGGAATTTAATATTCGTAATCTTTGTATAACTAAAAAGCTACTCAATCAGGGTTACCGTTACCATAAACTTCGTAAAACCTTTGCAAAATTTTATTATCGTAACCCTGATCTTGTTTCCAGATATAAAAGTAATTTAAGGAATATTCTGCGACAAGGACTATCACAACCTGACTTCTATGGTGATGTGATTTATAAACTTTTATCAAAAGTTTATCAAAAGAGGTTATGACCCTATCATTTTGCAACGTACTGCATGCTTGGTGGTGGACCCTTTTACAGTTCGCCACTATGCTTTCCTCTTTAATTGTACGATGACCGGACAGGCTGTGGACCCTATGATGACGCCTACCTAAAGCCCATTGGGACGGTGGCGTTTGATGTTCGTCTATGACCTTTCCTGTCGTGCTCTTAATGGTTTATTCTCTTGTTGCTCTGGCTTCTGCCAAGTCACTGAGTACCTTCATTGTGGCTTTCTAGGCTATTGTTTTTTTTGTATTATATTTACACGAGCATGTTTGTGTTTTACTTATATTGCCTATTGATGCTGCCTTGTTGGTTAGAGATTAGATCATGGCGGGGATTTCTTTATTTACACTGTCCTGTTTTAATGGGATGACAGTAGGGTAAGTGTGAGGTTTGGTGCACCCTAGAACCCGTTTAAACCCCCAGTGGCCTTTGTTGCCACTGACCGTTCCAAGGCGGTAGCCCTATTGTCAACCCCTTTGTGTTTGTGATGTCGTTTGCATTTTGTATTACTTTTGTCTGTTTGCGTGTTTGTTTTTGTGTTTTGTGGTTGACTTGTCGTCCTTGAATGCTGCTTTCCCTGTCCGATATTTTTATATTTCTTTATATACCGACTATTGGGGTGTTCGTCGATTTGAAACTACTTCACACGTGAGTCAATCATATTCACGAGTTATTACCAGATACAATTGAAACTCTGTAGCTTTAATAAGTAACAATGGTATAAGAGTACCATTACTCCTCTAACGCGTCGCCATAAAACACAATTTGCAACAAAACGACTAATATACCGTCGCAAAATTCAATATTTTCAATACAGTTCATCCCATATTATAACGTATTTAGTCTCATAAGTGTATTATCATTTGTTTAGCATTTCCCACATCCCACTGCGACCCGACCACGACCCGATCAAATTCAGCCGACAATGCCTCAGCTGTGGGACCGTAATTTGAACAATCGTACGAGTGGCAACGTACGGGCGTATTTGAGTTCAAAGAGATTTGCATTCATGTTTAGATCTGATAAAATTGCTCAACAATTTTAGTTTTATGAACAATTCGCATAATCTAATATATAATCGACACCGGGTGGCGTAGACGCGTCATATAGTCGTATTTGATATTGTTATGTGAACATTGAGTTTAATTAACTGTTAAATACTAATGTAAGGATCACAATGTATGTTATGAAGATCGGTAGTATCATTGTCTCCAATACAGTAATGTCTATATTATATTATTGTTTACTGTGATATATCGAATGTATCATAATATATCAGTCATATGCATCACAGCCTGGTATACAATTTAACGTTCTCATCAGTATTCAGCATTTGTAAGATTGTGCTTATTCATCACATATCTTTATAATACATAGTTCCGACTTTTGCTCTTATATAACTCCACCCACTTCAGGGCATATGAAGTTCTTTATTTGTTGATATTATTATTAAAGACGTCATGTGTCTATTAAGCTACCCGATTTCAACAACTATTCCTGGGAGCTTGACTTGTCAAGTGAGAAATTGTCAGTTCTTATCGATGGAGGGAAGTCTGCAGGACTGTTTCTACCCAGATAAAATGGAGTTGTCTGCCTCTACAACAAACAATATTTCCTAACGTGCTGAAAATCATATTCAACCATTCAAACACACAAACAAATCAACAACTATTCCAAATTTGAGTAAAACTGCGCATCTAATTTTGAACTTATAGATAACCAAAGTTAATTTTTGTTCTATTTTGCTCAAATACAAACTTGACAAAGATTCCCTGTTAAAAATATAATCGCATTTATAAGACCTATACTTGAATATGGGATAACTGTACGCAGGGAGAATCTGACCTATTAGAGAGCGTCCAAGTTGAAGCAGCATGAATAATAACAGGCCTCAGGTGCAATTCCTCTAAGTCATACTTATGTGCTGAATTGAACTTAGAAACATAAGCAAAAAGAAGAAAATATCATAAACGTGTAACTATTTATAAAATAATTCATGGCATAAGTCCAGATTACATGTAGTATAACTTAATCCAGCCATACTTACCCGTAAACAATAATTATAACCTTCGAACTTCAGGATTAAACTTACGTCTCCCTCTTTGTCGTACAACATCATATTATAACAGCTTTCTGCCGAGTACAATTAAATTGTGGAATGCTTTACTGTTAGACGCAACAAAAAAAAACGCACCATCTGTTGAACAATTTAAGCAAAAACTTAAGGCTGTTGAACATAGGACAAACAGTCCATATCACTATAATATAGGAAATAGGAATGAAAACATCATCCATTGTCAATTAAGAAATAACTAAAGTAATCTAAATAAGCATTTATTTGACCATTTCTTGACAGATACAACAGTATATCCGAAATGTGGCAATCCATGTGAGGACAATACTCCTTTCTTTTTCAACTGCCCACTCTATTACCAATTCAGAAATGGCACTTGATACCCTAGTCAATCTTATTGATGTCACGCGTATTAACATTGACTTGATACTGAATGGGGAAAATGCGTTATAGCGAATGTTAAATATACATACTGACAGTCATTGAATTATCGCTATGGTTATAGTCTACTAAATTCATCCAGGCACGAATCCTGATGGAGTAGCCTTAAAGTTATATACATACTTACACGTAGCTTGTTTAGTTAAACAGCATAAACAACATACGAAACAACATACGAAACTCTTAAACGTGGTGTACACAACATCACGTTTAACGTGTTTAACTATTGCTGTGATTGAAGGAGGGTACGCGCCGGTTGTAACGTCACTGGATCCGTGCCTGGATGAATTTAGTAGACTATACCATAGCCTGTCAGTATGTTTCTTTAACATTCGCTATAACGCATTTTTCCCAATTGCTTAACACGGCCCACAACTGGAAGAAAATGGCAATACTTATTGCAGCAATATTTCCAAAGTTCAAGAATGAATATTTGTATAATTGTTGGACTTCAGCCGAACACATAACTCCGCCTTCGACAGTTTGTTTTTTGATATCATTGTTATATTATGTGTCAGTCTCGTTAAATATTTGTTATTAATAAACTGCATTATGTCACTATTCGGACTCAGCCAATGGCGAA
>JAWPHD010005057.1:60000-171974 GCA_037043455.1 Cyrtodaria siliqua
TAGACATGGGCTCATGTCTACGTAGTGTGTTAAAATACACGTTTAATGCTCTTTTGAAATTTTTCGTATTGGCGAGCATCAACGTGTATTGATTATTGCACATTTTACGACTGGACTTTCCCAACGGAATCTGTTGGGAAGGTTTCACGCTTTTAAACAGCATTGTTTGTACATTATATATGCACAGGTTGAAAGAAGATTTTTTTTTGAGTCGATAGGTGTTTCAAAATTCACCTGCCATGATGAAATATCTCAGATTATCCAAATTTATCACGAATATATCGACATATTTCCGAATTATCGAGAGTTACCGCCATCTTGATTGAAATTCTTACCCAGAGTTCAATGCGCATATTAGTTCACCATACGCAACCCACCATGCACCGTCGATAGAATAGAATAGAACCGTTTATTGCTACAATCGTAAAACATTGTGTAGTGTGTTTAAACTACACATGTTTCATGCCGATTTAAAAGTAATATTGTTGTTATATTTATAGTATTGTTAACATTACTTGTTTTATTCGTTTATTATTGTACAGTAATAAAGAGAATATAAAATATATGAAAATTAGCAGTTTGGATAGATAATAATAATGAAGTTGCACTAGTGTTCAAAAGGCAAAAGTTAGCGAACGACGACGGGCGACGGACAACTGACAACGGACAACTCGTCATCTCATAAACCCTGGGGTGTGTATGTGGAGGGGGGGGGGGGGTGGATGGGGATTTGAATAATAGTGACAGTTATTGTTTTCGTAAACAAAATCACCATGTTCAGCTCTACCAAACACACAACGATTTCTTTTTATAAAGCACAACGTCCCATCCTAGCTCAACTAAATTTGGGACTTGGTTTCCTTATAGTATGTTGTAAAGGGTTGCTTAAGTAATGTTGCCTTCCGCAAATTCTGGGCTCCCATGGAACCCAAATTGTGACAGCCCATAACATGTGCAATAAAGGCAGATCTAGGTTTGCATGTAAGCTGGTGTATATATAGTTATACTTTTGGTTTGGGATCTTATATCATTATGCATCTTATTTGTACTTCACCCATATTTGGGCATGAGCTCCCTCCTCCGCGCCCACCAACCCCACCCCACACACACCCCTCTCCCCCTCCATTTTTTTTTTTACATATTTCTGTTGTTTTGGTCAATTCTTACACATATAGCTATGTTGCCCCCTCCCGCCCACTCTCCACCTTCCTCTGAACCCCCCCCCCCCCCCCCACCCACCCCTCTCACACACACACACACTCGACACTCATTAAAAAATTGTTTTACATATTTTTGTGTAGTTTTGGTCAATTCTTACAAATGAAGCTATGTTGCTCCCACCCCCACGCCCGCCTTCCAACACCCCAGGGCCTCCCCCCACCCACACTCGAAACTCAATTTGTTTATTTATTTGTTTACATATTTCTGTGTTGTTTTGGTCAATTCTTACACATATATCTATGTTACCCCGCCCCTACTCCCGTCCCCGCACAACCACCCGGCATCCCGCCTCCCCCGACTCTCAACTATTTTTTCTTCTTCATATTTCTGTATTGTTTTGGTCAATTTTTACACATATAGCTATGTTGCCCCGCCCCCACCGACACGAATCTCTATTTTTTTCATATTTCTTTGTTGTTCTGGTCAATTCGTACACATATTGCTATGCCCCCCCGCACCCCCTACCCCCCCCCCCCCCCCCCCCCCCACCCCAGACTAAACTATATATTTTTTTATATTTCTGTATTGTTTTGGTTAATTTTATTATCTCTACTGGCCAAGTTCGAAAACCAACCAGATTGGACCAGTAACGGCGGAGTTACGGCTCTTATATTTCCACTCGAAACTCGATATATATATATTATTTTTTTTACATATTTCTGTCTCGTTTTGGTAAATTCTTATGTGGCCCTGCCACCGCCCTCCCCCACTCCCCGCCTGCCCTACTTGAAACTCGATTTTTATATATTATTTACATATTTTTGTGTTGTTTTGGTCAATTCTTACACATAAAGCTATGTTGCACACCCCCACCCATTACGCCCCTCCCCCACCTCCACCCCACTGGAAACTTTTTTTTTTTTACATATTTCTGTGTTGTTTTGGTCAATTTGTGTTACCCCCACACCCACACCCCAAACCATCCCAACAGACCATCATCACTACCACCCGAATGTTGTTGTCTTTTGTTTGTTTTTGCATATATCTGTGTTGTTTTGTTTTATCAGTTTATCAATATGTTTCGGCCCACAACCATCCCACCACCACCAGAATGTTTTTTTTTTTTTTTTTACATATGTCTGTGTTGTTTTGTTTTATCAAATATACAACTATATCCATTCTGCGCCCCCCTCCCTTCTCCCCCTGCCCTCACCCCCCCCCCCCGCCTCCCATTGGTTTATGGGCTCCCCTCACATGGAGGACAGGGGGAGGGAAATTGTTTTCATTTTATCTTCCATTATTGGATATTAAAATTTTAATTTGAACGCAATCATTTACATATAAAGCAATTTAGATTAAATTCAGATACACAGATGAAATATCAATAAAAAAAAAACCTGAAATGAGGCCACAATAAAAAATCGCAAGGTATCCCCTCCCTCCTCGAGTTGCCTTTCGACCACTTTTTTTTTTTTTTAAATGACAGCAACTTTGGATTAAAACTGATAAAAATAAATGAAATGTCACCCTTCCCCAAATTTTACTATAATTTGTATGAGATTCTAACAATAATTTTTATATCGGCCCGAGTTTCTATACCCACCCCCACCCCCACCCCCACCCCACCCTCAGATTGTTTTAGCCTTGTTTTCTGATGGTATATACTGGCTATACCATTTATTATTCTCTGAAAAGTCGAGCTGCGCTGTTCTCCTACAGCTCTTGTTCAATATAAATTTCCATATTTTACAGATTGTTTAGTGGGTCGCCCCCTGAATCCACCCGTAAACTCACCCAACCCCCTACACACTAAATGAAATGAACATAACAAAACAAAATAAACAAGCTTAAGTTAGGTCATGGACATACAGTAGATCTATGGTTAGGTGCTTTTCCCCCCAGATCAGGCTATAAAACAAGCGAGATTTTTTTATTTTTCTTTTAAGAGAATGTCTGAAGGGGTAATATATAATAAATATCCCGGCACCCTTCGCCCATTACCTTTTGTTAACCTAAGACTTGAAAACGTTATACTAGATACATTATACACAACGCAGTTTCGTGACACGTTGTCCACAGTGGAAAATGTGTACTTATGCGCATGCGCATGCAACGTTGGGAGAAACGCGCACTTGTCAATATATTGTCAATACACATGTATAGCGATCTACGAAAAACCGATATATTATGTAAAAATACGCTTCGGAAAAAAATAAAACCGAAGGTAAATGGTAAATAACTTATTATTTTGTTAGATTATCGTCATGGTTTACGCACATAAGTCTGATAAGCTGCTCAATTTCGTTCGAAAATCACATGGGTGTTGGAGCGTTTTTTTCCAGTCGGGTTTTTTGCAAAGGAAATTAGGCGTATATGCAGTTACATAGAACGTCAGAATAATAAAAAAAAACTGCATAGGAGCCAATTTATTAGGCTAATGTCTACGGCGCATTGACCAATTGGGAAGAAATAAGATAACTCGACATCAAATAAATAATAGGGACTGAAATATACAAAATCACGTGCGTGCGTGCTTGCGTGCGTGCGTATATGTGAACCGATAGAACATCCTAAATGTATAGGAACAACTGATTTTGGACTTCTTTGAATGTGTGTGTGTAGTGTCTAATTGTAGCAGATATAGTGCAATAAATAAATAAAACAATTGATATGGGATATTTTTATGTGAAAACTATGTAAGACAGAAAATAGACAAACTTTGTGCGTCGAGAGTGAGATTTCATTTCAATGTTCAATAACATCTGTAGTTGGCTGATAATTCTTGATATTCGATTATTTATTCATTTGTTTTACGATAGAGTTTTGCTTTAACGGCAAATGCTTCCGAATACGCGAAGGCTGATTTTAATTAGTGTCATCATTACGAGACAATGAATTAATTATGGACCGTTATTACCTGCTTTGAATTACTTCTGAATAGACTGAAGAGGACAGGAAGTAATTTGAGGCTTCAGCAAATTTGCCATTTTGTTTATGATAGTCGCTACGGTCTTTATAGAAATCTGCTCGGCTATTCATTGACTGTGAATGGGGCTAAAAGAATTCACGACATCTGAGTTTCAAGTCGTTGCCCAATGTGAAAAGAAGTCATTTTTTATTTAAGACGGAACTATCATATCTTTGTTCTTTATTACTCGTCTTTGCCATCCCGGTACATTGGATTTGTATGTTAATTTGTTCCGCTTGCTAATACTTTATAAATGCTATATATTATTAAAGGATACCTTGGAAGCATCGCACACAAACAAGGGAGAAAAGAAGCAGATACGGTGTTATTGAGTCTGTTCATGAGAGGTAATATAAGGCGTAACACCTCTTACGCCCACTAGCACCGGCTTAAGCGGTGTTTTACTTTAAAGCCACAAAGATTGGGGTTGGTTAAGTTTAACCCCTTGTTTTTAACAGGAACATTTAGATACTGGCTAGCGTTATAAAAATATGTAACAAACATTTTAACACATATTATTGTTCTGTTACATTCTTGTGGGTGTTTGCCGGGAAGACACTCAAACAGCACACGCTAATCATAAATTTGTATTTACACCTTGTGTTTACACCGTGTGTTTACACCTTATAATATTATTTCAGGACAGCATTGATGAGGGATAGATGTAACCTATTAAACAATCGGTTTCAATTAAACATATTGAAGGCACTCTACAATTATATTGTATATCCCACTGTATATGCAATTTTAACATAATTACACAAAACAAGAACTCAGTAAGAAACTGAAATGTAAATGAGTAACGCAACTGAAAATAAAAATAGTTTGAAAGTGCCAAAGTCTGGGTATGAAACGATAAGTTGAGTACAACATGTCCTATGGCTGGTACGTAGCGTCCAGACCAATGGAAGTTTTCGTACGCACTATGGGTACAACACGACTTCATGTGTTTTTTATTGGTTTGTTTGTATGGTGTTTACGTCATTTTCAAACATGGTCGATTTCTTTTTATTGTTTTTTTTTTGGAGGTAGGGTGGTGGTGGTGGGGTTGGGGTGGGGGGGGGGGGGGGGGTCTGTAAACCTCCCGCCATCCGTAAGAATCGACACGTCCTCACTTACAAATCGAGCTCCCAGTGGGACTCGAACCAGCAGCGGTGAGAGGCGAAGGTTTGCAACGTAACGTCGTTAACATAAGACCACGGAGACGCTTCATGAGAAAAGTCTATATTTATGTCAGGGTGGAGCTCTTGTAATTATTTATTGGCATAAGCAAATAAAGTTTCTTAATTCATTCGCCTTCTGTGCAGGTTAAACATATACTCGTCACTGACGATACTATTCAGAAAATTCTTACGGATGGGTGGCGGGGGGTACACAAAATATACTGTTTTAACCCTGGAATCCCACCACTAAAGTATCTACAGTTATACATAGCCTAAACTGTGCAGGAAAATGACATTAAATACCAAACAAACAAAATGTCATGTACATACCAAACAGTGAGTATTGACAATATAGGTGAAATCGTAACAACGTTCCCTGGTATTGCGCGTGTCATGTTCTTCTTGGAATTGTGCACGTCATGTTCTTTTTAAATAACAACATTCCCTGGCATTGCGCATATCATGTTCTTTTTAAATAACAACGTTCAATGGCATTGTGAATGTCATGTTTTTTTAAATGTGGTTATGGTAAAACAACAACAATCAAATACCAATGCACAAAAACATTACAACTGCGTTTTATGTCAAAGATTAACCTGAAAATCATAACGAGGCCTATAGACGTTTTGCTATACTATTCTATGGAAGAAATGTATAAATGTTACTATTAACGATCTTGTCTGTCAAGAATTTCTTTTTAAAGCAATGCATCTTTGGAAAGCCGTCTGTATAATACTATGGAAGCCGTCTATAAATTAATGCCTTGTCTATGGAAGCCGTAAGTAAAATAATGAATTTTTTGAACGCTGTCGTATAGTAATGCGTCTATGTAACCCCGTCTGTAAAGTAATGCATCTTTGGAACGACGTCTGTAAAGTAATGCATCTGTGGAAGGTTATCTGTAAAGTAATGCATCTATGGAAGGTCTTCTGTAAAGTAATGCATCTATGGAACGTCGTCTGTAAAGTAATGCATCTATGGAACGTCGTCTGTAAAGTAATGCATCTATGGGAGGTCGTCTGTAAAGTAATGCACCTATGGAAGGTCGTATGTAAAGTAATGCATCTATGGAAGGTCTTCTGTAAAGTAATGCATATATGGAACGTCGTCTGTAAAGTAATACATCTGTGGGAGGTCTTCTGTAAGGTAATGCACCTATGCAACGTCGTCTGTAAGGACTCACACCACTATTATCTCCCTTGAATACTCCTGCCCTACAGATGAAGGAGGTAGATAAAAAAAACAAGTTCGCTTTTCTCCATTTTACAGGATACATTGATTTATCTTTACCAGGTTCTAAATCTACAGCATTTTAGGAAGAGATCCCAGAAAAATGCATGTTGATATAAGATTTCTAGCTAATTCTGCCTCATTTTACACATCATGGGTCTAATCTCCACGGGGTTGTATTTTTGTCTAAATTTTGATAGGTGTCAGGCAAACATGAAATTAAAAAAAGTTCAATCTGGTAAATATTCGTTAAAAGTTAATAGCATGCAGATATTGGATCAATGAAGAATTTAAGCATAAATACATGTTGCAAAATCTTTTTTATCTCTATGCCACGAACAAAAACATTACAATGGGACCCTATGGAAAATTAATTGTGGTGTGAGACGTGTAAGGTAATGAATCTATGGAACGTCGTCTGTAAAGTAATGCATCTATGGGATGTCGTCTGTAAATAAATGCATCTATGGAAGGTCTTCTGTAAAGTAATGCATCTATGGGATGTCGTCTGTAAAGTAATGCATTTATGGAACGTCGTCTGTAAAGTAATGCATCTATGGGAGGTCGTCTGCAAAGTAATGCATCTATGGGAGGTCGTCTGTAAAGTAATGCATCTATGGGATGTCGTCTGTAAAGTAATGCATCTATGGAACGTCGTCTGTAAAGTAATGCATCTATGGGAGGTCGTCTGTAAAGTAATGCATCTATGGGAGGTCCTCTGTAAAGTAATGCATCTATGGGATGTCGTCTGTAAAGTAATGCATCTATGGATCGTCGTCTGTAAAGTAATGCATCTATGGGAGGTCGTCTGTAAAGTAATGCATCTATGGAAGGTCTTCTGTAAAGTAATGCATCTATGGGAGGTCGTCTGTAAAGTAATGCATCTATGGAACGTCATCTGTAAAGTAATGCATCTATGGAAGGTCGTCTGTAAAGTAATGCATCTCTGGAACGTCGTCTGTAAAATAATGCATCTATGGGAGGTCGTCTGTAAAATAATGCATCTATGGAAGGTCGACTGTAAAGTAATGCATATATGGAACGTCGTCTGTAAAGAAATGCATCTATGGAACGTCGTCTGTAAAGTAATGCATCAATGGAAGGTCGTATGTAAAATAACGCATCTTCGGAAGGTCGTATGTAAAATAATGCATCTATGGAACGCCGTCTGTAAAGTTATGCATCTATGGGAGATCTTCTGTAAAGTAATGCATCTATGTAACCCCGTATGTAAAGTAATGCATATTTGGAACGACGTCTGTAAAGTAATGCATCTATGGAACGTTGTCTGTAAAGTAATGCATCTATGTAACCCCGTATGTAAAGTAAAGCATCTATAGAACGACCTCTGTAAAGTAATGCATCTATGGAACGTCGTCTGTAAAGTAATGCATCTATGGAACGTCGTCTTTAAAGGCTGCGTACAGCTAAATATAGCCTGGGTGAAGCCCCGCATTTTGTTGTGTACGATTCAGTACAGAAGTGAAAGTTCACAGAGGTCAGCAGATATAACTTCTAAATATTCAATATGCATTTTCAGGAAGGATAAACTATAGGTAAAATAATCCCCATCAGCTAGGATCATTAAATTAAATAAAAAAATATTTTTTCATGTTTTTGAAAATTTAACATCCATTGAAATTGCATGTCAATATTAAGTGCGAATTCAATAGTGTTTGTAAACACAGACTTGTGCAGAGATGTTGAGCTGGAAATGTTGTCTTTTTCACACTTTCAAAGGCTTTGTGATGGAAATATCTATGAAATAAGGTAATTTAAAGACAATCTAGTGTATAATTCTTCAGATATTAGCTGACAGGTGCCACAGGAAGTCTATGGGAAAGTATTTAGTTTTCTGCAACCTAAAGGACTTCCCTGGGAATTCCTTATATCACGTGCTGTTCTGCAAGTCTTTAATGCTGTACACATTTATTATGGAATTGAGTTTGGAACAATTTTGGGGAAGGGTAAATCTGCATCTGTATGGCAAAAAAGCCTTATTTAATCAAGGCATGTACAGTTGTATTGTCTGGACAGGGGCCTCCAGCAGGAACTATGGGCAAATCAGGGTTTCATGGCCAAATGGGGCACACACCATTGAAGGTGTTCATCGTGTGGCCTTCATGGCTGCCCACAGGATCATGAGGGATGAAATGAATCACCATGATAGCATGGGAAGTGTTTTAGAGGTGTCACACCTGTGTCATAACTCAAAATGTATCAATTCTGCTCATTTAGTGCTTGAGAGCCATTCAACCAACAATGAGCGAATGGCTTGTAAGCAGCAAAAGCGCTGTTTGAAATTACATGTACCACACTAACTTATTTGACCCGTGGAATTTAATAGAGGTAGGCGTGATATAAAAATGCTACTTATAATGAAAGTATTGACCGACTGAAATTAATTCAGTGTCGCATTATTTACCTAATTTTGCATAGTTGTGTTCACGAGTCGTTTTTTTCTCGAGTTTTACAGGAAGGAGAATATTTTTTTTTTATTTTATTTCTTCCTGGAATTCTCGATACAGCTTGTACATTTCTTTCTTAGTTCTACTTCTGTTTGCTTTGTATTGTTTTGACTTTTTATAAATCTTATCTTTAATATTAGCTATTTGTGTGACTTTAAGAGCATGCGCGACACTAGAACCACGTTTTATAGGGCTACCCACCGCGTTGCATAGTTTGTAGATTGATTCACCCGGACCATTATTAACTGCATGAACAGAACTGTGTGCCAGCCCGATGACATTCTTGGAAAATGTTACATTTTTGGGTAAAGATCGCCTCTGACTACGATTACTGCCTTCTACCTTTTGCGTGTTTGAATTTAATTTGTTTTTTTCAAGCATACTGGGGACGAGTCGATAATTAACACATTTTCTAACTAGACTTTCGCTTTCGGGGGAGGGAAATAATTTGAAACTGGGTTGTAGAAAAGTGCTTTTCTGTAGCCATGTGGCAGTACTGTCATGCATGCAAACAAAGGAATATTGAGCACAATGTTCATGGTTGCCATGGTAGCAATGTACCACAGAATCACAGGCATAACTTAAAACAGACCTGGTTTTGGCAAAGTCACCAGCATGCGTTTTCATCGCCTGCTCAAATTCAGCTTGACATCTTTGTGAGAGGTCGTTTGCGAAATTGTTTTGGAGTTTTTGTTTTTCCAGTTTAGTACTGGCTGGCATCAAAGAGTTTAACTCTGATAAATTTTGCACAAACTTCCTGTGATTCTGGGATACATGCCTCGTATCAAGTAAAGACTTGGGTTCAGTGTTAGTTCCACCGCTGTTAAATAATCTAACTGCTGCCCTATAAGCGGACGAGTCGGGATCAGTGGTTATATATTCCAATTCCAGGCCATCACTTGAGAGATCAGTAAAGCATTCCATGGCCCATTTCTCTTCATTGCCAATATTAGTTGTCATTGGAATGTTTGCTGAAAATTCTCCCATGTGATGGCCTGGAAGTGAATCTAATTTATGTTTACGATTGCTGCATAATTTATTTTTGGTGGCTACAGCAATTATTTGATTTGTATCTGTCAAATTCTCCGCAACAAGGTATGTAGTCTGTGTTGCAGGCTGAAATGGCGTCTTTCCTATACCCGAGTATATGCCATTGTTATAAACGCCATCACATTGCGCGTTTATTATATTCAGAGGTGCCCCTCGCATTGTATTTATTTCCTTTAATTGATTTCGCCTTTGCTTCATATCATTTATGTTAGTTTCTTCAACTATCTTGCAAACTTCATTCGCGGTCTTCTGCATTCCAGCACACGATGGCGGAGGGAGGTTAATGCTACAGCACAGCTTAGCAAAGCTAGTAGCTGCGATTGGCATTTGAGTCAGCCCCACTTGTAGGCCCCGGTTTATTGCAGCTGTACGTCTCCTGCGACCGACGGTGAGTATTTCTTCAAACAGATTATGCATGTCTGATTTATATGCACATATATCACATATGGCCTGTTCTCTCCAGCCAAGTCCCCGCCTCTGCTCCGCTGCCAGGTTCCAACTCAGGAACCCTTGACAGGCTGGAGAGAACTTCCCGTGGTCGCGGAAGACCTGGTTCCACATTTCAGCATTTTTCTTAACATTTACAATCCTGTACGTTTCGTTCTCAGACCTGAAGTGACACAAAAATATTTTGCGAACTATAAAATAGGTACAAAATGGTACGGCGCATAACATGCAAGGGTAAAATAATAATAATAATAATAATAATAATAATACTATTAATAATACTTTTAATAATAATAATAATAATAATAATAATAATAATACAATAAAGATGATAAAGTTAATGATATTAAGGCCAGTACTTAATGAAAATGATATGGAAGATAATAATTATGAGAATGAAGATAATGATGATGAAGATAATGATGAAGAAGAAGAAGAAGAAGAAGAAGAAGAAGAAGAAGAAGAAGAAGAAGAAGAAGAAGAAGAAGAAGAAGAAGAAGAAGAAGAAGAAGAAGAAGAAGAAGAAGATGATGATGATGATGATGATGATTAAAAATAATGATGATAATAATGATGATAATAATGATAAGTAATAAATGATGATAATGAAAATAGTATTCATAGTAAGCAAGATGATGATAATAATAATAATAGCTTATAATAATAATGATGATGATGATGATGATGATGATGATGATGATGATAATACAAAAGATAATGGAGATAATTCTATAACAAAGATAATGATAATAAAGATAATAAAAATAATGATGATAATAATAATAATGATTATATTAATTGCTTACTTTGCATTGGACTCTGCACTTTCGAATACATCGGGCTGAGGGTCCTTCTTTGGGCGTAGAAATTTATTGGGGTTGTCTGGAAGTTCGTTTTTTATTACGTTTTCAAAAATGTCCCTGCTTAAGCGCACATAATTTGATCGCACATTTTCGGGGCTTCTTTGCAATGAAGTTCCCTTATTGTAAGGCACTCTTCCTTTTTCAAACCTATGTAAGGTTGCAGAGTCAAAAATTTTTTTTTAAAAGTCATTATTAGGAATCCTCTTTTGAGACTGTCTAGTATGTTGCTAATCTTGTTTATACTGCAACCTAGGAGCACACAACACATGCTTATCTTGTTTATGTTCATTTCCATTTGGCGTACAAAGACACTTAATGATGTCATCAACATTGCAATGGGACGTCACGTCAACACACAAAACCATGACGCCACATGACGTTTTGGCGTGCACATGCCCTGCTGGCAACTTATGTGCCATAGTAATTGCCTTCATAATCATGGCAATTATCTGTTTGTGTTGATAAATAGATTAATAAACTTGACTTTTTTGTTATTTTCATGTTCTAATTGTATTGGATTGGTTTCTTTTAACCCTTAATCCAATGATTTTCCATATATACTCAATAAGGAGGGGGGTACTTTAGAAAATCACTTGAAAATATAAATATTTATATCATTTTGACATATATATATATATTTTTGTGAATAAAACACTCTGATGTATAAAATCAAACAAGAATATAGGCAATTTAAACAGATTTTATTGAGTTGCAACAAGATTAAAGTGTTGAGAAATTTTAAAAACAATTAGTTCAGTCTGCTTTCACTTGAGAACAGCATGTCGACAAAGAAATAAACTAAACATTTATTTTTTGGTACAATGCAGTCTTCATATTTGTTATAGATGTTGACATAGGGGTACTAATTGTAAAAACAAGTATGGTATTTGAAATAAAGTTTTAGTATAGGCTGCGTACAGCTAAATATAGCCTGGGTGAAGCCCCGCCTTTTGTTGTGTACGATTCAGTACAGAAGTGAAAGTTCACAGAGGTCAGCAGATATAACTTCTAAATATTCAATATGCATTTTCAGGAAGGATAAACTATAGGTAAAATAATCCCCATCAGCTAGGATCATTAAATTAAATAAAAAAATATTTTTTCATGTTTTTGAAAATTTAACATCCATTGAAATTGCATGTCAATATTCAGTGCGAATTCAATAGTGTTTGTAAACACAGACATGTGCAGAGATGTTGAGCTGGAAATGTTGTCTTTTTCACACTTTCAAAGGCTTTGTGATGGAAATATCTCTGAAATAAGGTAATTTAAAGAAAATCAAGTGTATAATTCTTCAGATATTAGCTGACAGGTGCCACAGGAAGTCTATGGGAAAGTATTTAGTTTTCTGCAACCTAAAGTAATGCATCTATGTAACGTCGTCTGTAAAGTAAAATCATCTATGGAACGTCGTCTATAAAGTAATGCATCTATGTAACCCCGTCTGTAAAGTAATGCGTCTATGTAACCCCGTCTGTAAAGAAATGCATCTATGTAACCCCGTCTATAAAG
Organism: Cyrtodaria siliqua; assembly: GCA_037043455.1. Taxonomy (NCBI): domain Eukaryota; kingdom Metazoa; phylum Mollusca; class Bivalvia; order Adapedonta; family Hiatellidae; genus Cyrtodaria; species Cyrtodaria siliqua. The sequence continues at coordinate 72,863 of JAWPHD010005057.1, forward strand.
TAATGCATCTATGTTACCCCGTCTGTAAAGTAATGCGTCTATGTAACCCCGTCTGTAAAGTAATTCATCTATGGAATGTCGTCTGTAAAGTAATGCATCTATGGAAGGTCATCTGTGAAGTAATGCATCTATGAAACCCCGTCTGTAAAGTAATGCATCTATGTAACCCCGTCTGTAAAGTAATGCATCTATGTAACCCGTCTGTAAAGTAATGCGTCTATGTAACCCCGTCTGTAAATTAATGCATGTATGTAACACCGTCTGTAAATTAATGCATCTATGTAACCCCGTCTGTAAAGTAATGCGTCTATGTAACCCCGTCTGTAAAGTAATGCATCTATGGAACGTCGTCTGTAAAGTAATACGTCTATGTAACCCCGTCTGCAAAGTAATGCATCTATGGAACGTCGTCTGTAAAGTTATGCAGCTATGTAACCCCGTCTGTAAAGTAATGCATATATGTAACTCCGTCTGTAAAGTAATGCATCTATGTAACCCGTCTGTAAAGTAATGCGTCTATGTAACCCCGTCTGTAAAGTTATGCATATATGTAACCCCGTCTGTAAAATAATGCATCTATGTAACCCCGTCTGTAAAGTAATGCGTCTATGTAAACCCGTCTGTAAAGTAATGCATCTATGGAACGTCGTCTGTAAAGTAATACGTCAATGTAACCCCGTCTGTAAAGTAATGCATCTATGGAACGTCGTCTGTAAATTAATGCAGCTATTTAACCCCGTCTGTAAAGTAATGCATCTATGTAACCCCGTCTGTAAAGTAATGCATATATGTAACCCCGTCTGTAAAGTAATGCGTCTATGTTCCCCGTCTGTAAAGTAATGCATCTATGTAACCCCGTCTGTAAAGTAATGCATCTATGTAACCCCGTCTGTAAAGTAATGCATCTATGTAACCCCCTCTGTAAAGTTATGCATCTATGGAAGGCCGTCTGAAAACTATGGAACACGGTTTGTAAAGGAAAGCATTTATGGAACGCCGTCTGTAAAGGAATGCATATATGGAATGTCATCTATAAAGGAATGCATCTATGAAAGGCCATCTGTAAAATAATGCATATCTGGAACAACATCTACATGTGTAAAGTAATGGATCTTTGGAACGTTGCATTTAAAGCAAGTCATCTATGGAACGCCATCTGTAAAGTACTACATCTATGGAACGCCGTCTGTAAAGTACCGCATCTACTGAACGACGATTGTAAATGAATGCACACATGGAACGCGCTCTGTAAAGGAATAAATCTATGGATCACCAACTGTCATCATTTGAAGACGATTGTAAAGGAATACATCTATGGAACTTCGTTTTTAAAAGAATGCATCTATGGAATGCCGCATGAAAATCATCTATGGAACACTGACTGTAAAGGCATCATCTATGGTAGGACGTCTGTAACGTAATGCATCTATTAAACTTTGTTTTTAAAAGAATGCATCTATGGAATGCCATCTGTAAAATAATGCATCTATGGAACTCTGACTGTAAAAAAATGTATCTATGGAACGCCGTCTGTAAAGTAATGCATCTATGGAAGGTTGTCTGTAAAGTAATGCATCTATGGGAGGTCGTCTGTAAAGTAATGCATCTATGGAAGGTCGTCTGTAAAGTAATGCAGCTATGGAACGCCGTCTGTAAAGTAATACATCTATGGAAGGTCGTCTGTAAAGTAATGCATCTATGGAAGGTCGTCTGTTAAGTAATGCAGCTATGGAACGTCGTCTGTAAAGTAATACATCTATGGAAGGTCGTCTGTAAAGTAATGCATCTATGGAAGGTCGTCTGTTAAGTAATGCATCTATGGGAGGTCGTCTGTAAAGTATTGCATCTATGGAACGCCGTCTGTAAAGTAATGCATCTATGGAACGCCGTCGTTAGATTTTATTGCTGAACATTCAGCCAATATTAAATCTGCCAACAACCGAACTTAATACTTTAGTTTCAAACAGTTATTAAATTGGTACAGAACAAATTCGAAATTTTAAATAATTGAGAGTATCGAAAAACAACAACAAGAAGATTTTGGTAAATGACGGGCCTAAACTTGTTGATGTACTAAATAGCCTAAACTTGTTGATGTACTACTAATAGTTCAATAGTAAGATACATAGCTAGAGGAAGCTTGTTGGTACATATGCTATGTCAGTTAAGCAATTGGATTGGATTTTACGGTGCATCAACACATGAAAGGTTATATGACGCCTAACAGGAATGAACATGCCAGTTTCATCCTCCATTTACATCAAGACAAAATATGGAGAATGGGCATAGAACCTTCTAACCTGCAGAACTGCAGAGTTGCTGCAAATTCTATAGTAGACACTCCATTTACAATGGAGCCACGTTTCCACGTTTGCATACGCGGTGTCATGATGCAGACCTTAAATGAGCATGGTAAAAATGATAAAATGAACATGAAGTTGGGGTGGGGGGGCGTGGGGCGGGGTCCTACCCCTCTGCCTCTAGCGGGATTTGCAGTGGTTGTATTCTACCCCGGCAACCACACGGGGAATGTCGGTAAAGTCCGAAGCAATTGTGCTGTTTGTCAAATGCCTACCGAGATCTCACTGTGGCAAACCATAAAGAGTTGGTGAGGACGGAACCAGTTTACTAAAAGTTATCGAGATCACAAGCTGACATTTGCCTATTGCACAACTATCACGTGAATTAACCACACGGTGACGAAACCACGTGACTTTGTGATCGTGTTCGCGGCAAAATTTGGAAAACCATAGAGTTGGTGAGGGCGGAACGAGTTTAATAAAAGTTATCGAGTTCACAAGCTGACTTTTGCCTATTGCACTATAATCACGTGCATTAACCACACGGTGACGAAACCACGTGTTTCTGATCGTGTTCACGGCAAAATATATCAATAAATGCGCTTGATTCAGGTCTTCTTATTTTTTACTTTATAACTTTCTTACTGAATTTGTTCCACTATAGCGCAAATACCACTAGAAAGTGAGCTCTTTCCTCTACCGCAAATGGTTATTCCGTTTATCTAACATGGTTCATGAAAATACTCAATGCTGATTGGCTATTGAGGAGTATTTAAAAAGCAATATAAACCTCTGACGTGTCTTTCAAACGTTAAAACGTCATTTTAATTAAGAAATAAAATATTTCCAGCGGGTTTATATTGTACCAGATCAATACCTGGTGGGCGGGACTTGAAGACCATCGATACCAAGGACCGTAGGCCCGCGGTTTCGATGTGTTTCAAGTCCCAACCACCAGGTTTTGATCTCGCACAATATTAACCCGCTGGAAATATTTTATTTTTTATCTGACGTGGATTTTTATGAATTTTATATACACATTTTCGAGAGATTAAACTTATATAATACAAACACATTATCAAAACTTACATTGTACGTCCATCTCTAAGAACGGTCATATGCTTTGTTTTATTTTCATGGCTTTAGGATAGCTAATCTCAGAAAGTACTGGATTAAAAAATAAATTAGGACTTGAAGACCATCGGTACCGCGGTTTCGATGTGTTTCAAGGCCCAACAACCAAACGTCGAAAAACACCCAAAACAACGATTACGTTATTTTAAGGCAACGTTATGTTAAAACAACAAATTGAACTGGTTTGAAACACGATACAGCTCATACTAGAGTAGATCCGCTTTAATTTTGTATCAGAAGTGGGATAGCTTCCATACACACCAGAGTAGAGCCGCCGCTTTAATTTTGTATCAGAAGTGGGATAGCTTCCATACACACCAGAGTAGAGCCGCGACTTTAATTTTGTATCAGAAGTGGTAGTTTCCATACACACCAGAGTAGAGCCGCCGCTTTAATTTTGTATCAGAAGTGGGATAGCTTCCACACACACCAGAGTAGAGCCGCGACTTTAATTTTGTATCAGAAGTGGGATAACACACTAGAGTAGAGCCGCCGCTTTAATTTTATATCAGAAGTGGGATAGCTTCCATACACACTAGAGTAGAGTCGCTTTAATTTTGTATCAAAAGTGGGATATATTCCATACATACTAGGATAAAGCCGCTCTAATTTTGTATCAGAAGTGGGATAGCTTCTATACATACTAGTGTAGATCCGCTTAAATTTGTATCAGAAGTGGGATAGCTTCCATACACACTAGAGTAGAGCCGCCGCTTTAATTTTGTATCAGAAGTGGGATAGCTTCCATACACACTGGAGTAGAGCCGCCGCTTTAATTTTGTATCAGAAGTGGGATAGCTTCCATACACACCAGAGTAATTTTGTATCAGAAGTTGGATAGCTTCTATACATACTAGGATATAAAAGTTCTAATTTTGTATCAGAAGTGGGATAGCATCTATACATACTAGGGTATAACCGCTCTAATTTTGTATCAGAAGTGGGATAGCTTCTATACACATTACGGTAGAGCCGCTGTAATTTTGTATCAGAAGTGGGATAGCTTCTATACATACTAGGATATAACCGCTCTAATTTGGTATCAGAAGTGGGATAGCTTCTATACAAACTACAGAGCCGCTTTAATTTGGTAAGACGTGGGATAGCTTAGAGGCAAAAATACCGAAGTGAAAATGACCCCTCCCTTTAATATGGCCTCGTGTTTTAATATATTATTAATATATATATTTAGAGTAACACAAAGCATCTTTTTTTCTCAAGAACCATTTTCCATACTTTTTCAATTTATTTTCGTCTATGCTAGACTATAAGGTACTTTCAAATGTAGTCTCCGTGGTGAAAAATGGCCCCTCACCGGGCACAGATTTGGTAGCCTTTATGTAGATTTTAAAGGAAAACAATTAAAACACATTATTCTCAAGAACCATTGGACACAATTTTTTCACAAATGATCATTATACCCTATGTTTCGGGGAAATTGTTTCAGCGCGAAGGGTTTTCAGAATTAAAATGAACAATTGTATTAGTGCGTACATACATGATTTATCAACGAAACTGGAAATAACATCCTTTTTATGGGACTATTCCCATATAAATTCCTTGTTTGGATGGCAGATAATTAAGAATCTCAAATAACTTCTGTTAGCATTCATATTTTACAATAAAACTTTCAAATTGTAATTTATGCTTATCCAACAATATATTAATGATAAAACATCTTCTTGCATAAAAGTAAGTAAAATAGACGAAAGGGAAATGCAGCTTTCACAGAACACAGTAAACCCAAAACCACGCGAAGACAAACAAGAATGGCAATAGTAATAATAAAGGAATATGACGTCACAAACACAAAAAAGGGTTGACAGTAGGGCTACCACCTTGGAACGGTCAGTAACAAAAAGGCCGCTGAGGTTTAAACCAGATTCTAGGGTGCACCAAACCTCACACTTGCCCTACTGTCATCCCAATAAAACGAGACAGTGTAAATATTGCCTATAAATGGCAGTATTAATAGGCAATATAAGTAAAACACAAAGATTCTCGTGTATATATATAAATACAAAAAAACGATAGCCTAGAAAGCCACAAAAGAGAAGGTACTCGATGACTTGGCAGAAGCCAGAGCTACAAGAGAATAAACCATTGAGGGCACGACATGACAATACCGCAGACAAAAAATCAAACGTCAACGTCCTTTTGGGGGTATACGGACAAATGCCCCCCGGACAAATGCCCACCTGCTCATTTTTGTATGGGTGGACAAATGCCCCCTCATGTTTTTGCAAGGGTGGACAAATGCCCCCCTGAACTTTTTACAAGGTGGACATTAGCCCCCCTGATATTTTTGCAAGGTTGGGCAAATGCTCCCCCCCCCCCCTCCCACCCCCGGACAAATACCCCCCTACTCATTTTTGTAGTAAAACAAGCAGCATTTTCAACATTTTATTAAAGGAAAACAGCAAAACAATGTAATATGTATTTACAGTTACCTTAAAACTAATTAAATCCATACAAAAGAATAATCACATAATTCACAGGTTATTCCCAGTTTGTAAGTATTCAGAGCTTTAAAAAAAACAAAGTGTGACCAACACAAACAGATTAATTACATGCACACAAGTATAGGAAGTATATGTTTGCAATCAAGTTTTAAAAGTGTGACCTTTAATTTGATAATTAGACATAATTGATTGAGTCATACATCAATCAACCAAATAAAAAACTCATTATCAAATAAATATTTACATTTTCTGTTGATGTTCTTAAATGTTATAGCACATAATATATGACTGTTTACATTTAGACAATTAACAGCTAATTAAAGAATTTCAATAAGACAACATCATGCTCAATTGGTTATAAACATTCCTGTTAAATTTACTTAAATTTGAAAGAATTATGAAAATAACATTTTGCAAAAGACATATCTGAGTGGGGTTTCTTACATGGGAGCTTGTTTTACTAAGAGTTATCCCTATACAAAAATGAGTAGGGGGGCATTTATCCGGGGGGTGGGGGCATTTGTCCACCCTTGCAAAAATAGCAGGGGGGCAAATGTCCACCTTGTAAAAAGTTCAGGGGGACATTTGTCCACCCTTGCAAAAACATGAGGGGGCATTTGTCCACCTATACAAAAATGAGCAGGGGGGCATCTGTCCGGGGGGGGGGGGGGGGGGGCATTTGTCCTAGATTCCCTTTTGGGCTTTAGGTAGGCGTCATCCATAGTGTCCACAGCCTGTCCGGTCATCGTACAAATAAAGAGGAAAGCATAGTGGCGAACTGTAAAGGGGTCCACCACCAAGTATGCGGTACGTTGCAAAATGATAGGGTCATAACTTTTTTTGATAAACCTTTTAACAAGTTTAGCAAAGATAATATGAAAGTGATCATGACCAAGAATCTTACGCTCAATGATGGGTGGGTTGTCGGGAAAATGCAAGGTTTATTCAAAGGGAAATAACTGTGACTGTTTTGTGTATACAGTGTATGTATTACTTATGGTTCTTTAAATTTCTAGTATTAATGCTACTCTCGAGCTAAAAACTGCACTGCTACAAACTGAACTATAATAGAGGTATAACACACTACAATAGAGCCGTCTCTAATTTGGTATTAAAAGTGGGATAGCCTCCATACACACTAGTAGAGGGTACAGCCGCTTAAATTTAGTGTCAGACGTGGGATAACCTCCATACTCACTAATATAAGGTACACCCGCTTAAATTTGGTGTCAGAAGTGGGATAGCTTTGAGACAAAAAAAGCTCAAAGTGAAAATGACGCCAACCTTGTTCTGTTCGTGTTTTTACATATAATTAAGACATATATTAACAATTTCCTCAGGAACCATTTGTACATACTTTTACAATTACTTTCCATATATGATATGTACACATACTAGACAATTAAGAGCTTTCAAATGTAGTCTCTGAGGTGAAACATGACCACTCTCCGGGTCCAGATTTGGTAGCATTTATATACATTTAAAAGGTAAATCTTAGAACACATTATTCTCAAGAACCATTGGACACTTTTTCACAAATGATCAGTATACCCTATTGTTTGGGGAGCTTGTTTCAGCCAAAGTGTTTTAGAATTAAAATGAACAATTGTATTTGTACGTAAATACATTATTTAGCATTGATACTGTAATTTGTAGTGGTAAATAAAAATATCTTATTTTTAAAAATCGGTTGAGAAATAAATAGTTTACAGCCAAATGCTTTTTGATGAGACTTTTCCCATGTAAATTCCTTGATACTGGGACGGCAGATAAGTAAATAACTTCTGTTAGCCTTCACATTTTACAATACAACTTTCAAATTGTCTAAATTTATACTTATCCAACACATAATTTAATGATAAAACCCATTTTTGGATAAAACATCTGAAACAATATATTATCTAATTTTTGATGCTGCAGAATTTTTCTTTTGCATTGAAAATACCCAATAAAACACAGCTTTTGCTTGTGAATCTTTCTTTTTCTCAACCGATTTGGAAAATTATATTTATATTTACCACTAAAATGACTACTTCACAGATATACTCGTACAACTTATTTAGATACTAGCTGAATTTTGTCTGAAAAGTCCAAAAAACATTTGACTGAATCAAACGCCCTGATCAATAGATATTAGTTGTTGTTTAGAAGCCCAGGTATTAAAATGGCCCCTGCCCGGTGGACCTAGGTTTTTCCATGTACCTCAGTCGTTCTCGGTCTTTCAATATCACGATTGGGAGGTTGGTAGGACATTGTAAGGTATTTTCGAAGAGAAATAACTGTGACTGTATTGAGTCAGTGCAGTGTATGTATTGCTTATTAGTGTATGATGGCTGTAAAAAAAGTCGCCCAGACTACAGATCAGAAGTGTATTATTAACTGGTCCTTTGGGATCACCAAACCCATTCGTTGTGGTTTTAAAGTAGAATACCGCTTACGCCGGTGCTAGGGGTGTTGGAGGTTTTGCACCTTATATTACCTCTCATGAACACACTCAATAAAACCGAGTATGCTACTTTTCTCTCTTGTTTGTGTTTGTTTCTTCCAAGGCAACCCTTTTTCAGTATTTATTGAGATTTGACGATTTCCCCATGGCTACCTCATACCATCAAAAAGAAAAGCGGAGATCACGCTGCCGAGTCGTTGTAGAAAGCGCCGACTGTTTCATTCTTATCGATTCTCTGCGTAAAGACGTTCTTAGTTTGTGTATAGAAGCCTCGGGGTTAATAATGTTCCGACGGTGGTCCTAAGTTTTCCATTATGGGAGTAGGAACGTTTCAATTATTGGGTTGGGTGGGTGGGGGTGCGATGTGGGTGGGGGAGAGGGCAAACTTTTGAAAAAGATATTTGACAATCAAAAAAAGTATGTTTCAATTATTGGGTAAGCCAAACAATTATATGTGGGGTAGGGGGAGGGGGTGGGGGTGGACGGGGGTTGGGGGAGGGGATAGGGGGCGAAATGTTTTCACAAAAAATTTGACAAGCAGAAAATACAGAAAAAAAACGTTATCCACGCTCAATTACACCAAAGCGTACGACATGATATAGGGAAAATAGGAAAAAAAACTTTTTGAGCGTTAACCATTTTTGGGGGTGGGTGGGGGGTGGAGCAAAAGCATACTCTGGCCCCCCAATCTGAAAATGGGGGGGGGGGGGGGTGTGGGCGGGACCCCATTTGCCGCCCAATCTCCTACGCCGATGTCCATGTAAAACTAGAGAATGAAACATCTATGAATGTTGCAGATACATATGCCAGATCCGTTCTGCATGGATCAATACCACGTTTGGGGGTTGGCGGGGAAAATGTAAGGTTTATTCAAAGGGAAATAACTGTGACTATATTGTGTGTGTACAGTGTATATATTACTTACGGTTCTTTAAATGTCTAGTATTAATGCTAAAACTGCGCTGCTACAAAATAGAATCGCTCATGGTGCGCAAAGCTTGTTTGTTATTTCACAAAGACGATTGTTTGGTTTTGATTATTCAAAACGCTGTAGCATGAGAAATTATCCCACCTCACGTTTTTTTCATCAAGGTACCGACATTATTTCAGCAAGATATACCTTGTACCTCTAGCTGAGTGTAGCGAAGTCGAGATAATTTCTTAGGAATGGTAAAACTGTTATTATATTAACACGTGTACATTTGTTTTCTACTCGTGTGACTTTAATTGAACTCTATATATAGGAATTTTGAGACAATCAGTGTTTACAATTCATAAGTAATATCCTTCAATTTAAAAATGACGCTTATTATTATAAATAACTTTCGCAATAAATCTAACACCCATATAATCTACTATTGCGTTTTCATTGACCGCCGGAATATATAACTCAATATTTCATTATATTCTGACCTGTAAGCATTTTATAGAGCAAAGAGAAATATACTTAAAAGCCATACTACTATATGCGACCAAATATGTTAATATTAAAACATATAAAAAAAAATAAAAAGATCGGACAGGGAAAGTAGCTTTCAAGGAGGACAGTCAACCACAAAACACAGAAAAAAACACGCAAACAGACAAACAAGAAGGCAAAAGTAATAATAAATGCAAACGACATCACAAACACAAAAGGGTTGACAATAGGGCTACCGCCTTGGAACGGTCAGTGGCAAAGTAGGCCACTGGGGGCTTAAACCGGTTCTAGGGTTCAACAAACCTCACACTTACCCTACTGTCATCCCATTAAAACAGGACAGTGCAAATAAAGAAATCCCCGCCATGATCTAATCTCTAACCAACAAGGCAACATCAATAGGCAATATAAGTAAAACACAAATATGCTCATGTAAATATAATACAAAAAAACGATAGCCTAGAAAGCCACAATGAAGGTACTCAATGACTTGGCAGAAGCCAGAGAAACAAGAGAATAAACCATTAAGGGCACGACAAGAATGATCATAGACAAACATCAAACGCCACCGTCCCAATGGGTTTTAGGTAGGCGTCATCATAGAGTCCACAGCCTGTCCGGTCATCGTACAATTAAAGAGGAAAGCATAGTGGCGGACTGTAAAAGTGTCCACCACCAAGAATGCAGTACGTTGCAAAATGATAGGGTCATAACCTCTTTTGATAAACTTTTTAACATAGAATGAAAGTGATCATGACCAAGAATTTTTCGAAGTTTATAAATCACATCACCATAGAAGTCAGGTTGTGATAGTCCTTTAAGACATAATTAGTGAAGTTATGTAACTTCGATGGTATCGTCTGATGCTTGTCTTAAATCTTGTCTTGTCGTTACCCTTCATGGTTTGTTTTGTTGTTGCTGTGAATGAATGTAGCATTCAAAGACCAGAGTCAACCAAAACACGCATAGAAACAAACACATCACAAACACAAAGGGTTGACAGCTACCGCTTTGGAACGGTCAGTGGCAAAACATGCCGCTTGGGGTTTAAACCAGGTTATAGGGTGAACCAAATACACTCTTACCCTATCGTCATCCCAATAAAACGGGACAGTGTAAATAAAGATATCCTCCCAGGTTGTATTCGCTAACAAACATGGCAACATTTAAAGGCAATATAAGTAAGACACATAAATGATCATGTTTATGAAATATAAGAAAAAAAGCCTCAAGACAATTACTCAATGACTTGGCAGAAGACAGAGCAAAAAGAGAACAAACCGTTAAGAAGACATGATTTATTGCTAACCCTTACCACAACCTTTAATGACACATCTCGGTATCTGTATGACATATAGAACATTGACAACCCTTTCTTTTCTACTACGGTTAATAATGTATATCCTAAAGAACTTCAATTTAACAAAGCTAATATTTCTGATACTAACGCTTCTTTTCTCGATTTACATCTCTCTATTGAAAATGATGAAATGCTTAGCAAAATATTTGACAAAAGAGATGATTTTAATTTTGATATTGTTAATTATCCCCATTTAGATGGGGATGTACCCCGAGCAACTTCTTATGAGGTCTATGTGTCTCAACTTATTCGTTTTTCTCGAGCTTGTACGCGAGAAAGCTACCCCATCAGGGCTACCGTTACCATAAACTTCGTAAAACCTTTGCATAATGTTATTATCGTAACCCTCATTTAAGAACTCTTCTGCGACAAGGAATATCACAACCTGACTTCTATGGTGACGTGATTTACAAACTTCGTAAGATCCTTGGTCATGATCACTTTCATACTATCTTTGTTAAACTTGTTAAAAGGTTTATCAAAAGAGTTATGACAATTACTCCTATCATTTAGCAACGCACTGCAAGCTTGGTGGTTGACCCATTTACAGTTCGCCACTATGATTTCCTCTTTAATTGTGCGATGACAGGACTGGCTGTGGACCCTATGATGACGCCTACCTAAAGCCCATTGGGACGGTGGCGTTTGATGTTTGTCTATGATCTTGTCCTGTCGTGCCCTCAATGGTTTATTATGTTGTTGCTCTGGCTTCTGCCAAGTCATTAAGTACCTTCTTTGTGGATTTCTAGGCTATTGTTATTTTTGTATTTATATATACACGAGCATCTTTGTGTTTTACTTATATTGCCTATTAATGCTGCCTTGTTGGTTAGAGAATAGTTCATGGCGGGGATTGTTTTATTTACACTGTCCTGTTTTATTGAGATGACTGTAGGGTAAATGTGAGGTTTGGAGCACCCTAGAACCTGGTTTAAACCCCCAGCGGCATTTTTTCTACTGACCGTTCCAAGGCGGTAGCCCTATTGTCAACCTTTTTTGTGTTTGTGATGTCATATGCCTTTATTCCTTATTAACATTGCCATTCATGTTTGTCGTTTTGCGTGTTTTTGGGTTTACTGTGTTCTGTGAAAGCTGCGTTTCCTGTTCGACTTTTATACCTATTTTTAAGACAGACATCAAACAAACGCTACCGTCATATGAGGATTTAGGTCAACCAGTAAACTGCGTTGCAGAATGATATGGTAATAACCTTTGTTGATAAACTTTTTAACACGTTTTATAAATATTGTATGAACGTGATTATGACCAAGGATCTTACGAAGTTTGTGTATTACAATCGATGTCAGGTTGTAATAATCCTTGTCACAGAACTGCTTTTATATTTGTTTTAAAAGTAGATCAGAGGTCCCATGTTTAACATAAAAGTAGATCAGGGTACTACTATATGGCGGTTAATGAAAGCTCACCAGTAGATTATTATATGGTAATTAACAATTGAAAATACTGTTTTTCTAATAGCTGTTTATTTATTCGGCAGTGACGGATAGAGCCAAAATTCGGAATACCTCGGAGTGTATTGTACAAGAGGTCATGAAGAAATACAAAAGTGAGTATTACTAGCAATCTTGTACAGTTTGAGGCGATTGTTTCAGTCAAAGGTGTTTTTGGGCTTATTAGACAAAATTACTAGTAACTAAATAAGATGTATATCAATGAAAGTAAAAATACCTTACTTTTCAAAATCGGTTGAGAAATAAACATTTCTCATGCAAAAGTTGTTTTTGATAGGGCATTTTCAATACAAAAGTCTGCTGCATCACAAACTTGAAAACTCTATTATTTTGAGTATTATTCAAAAATGTGTTTTAATGTGTTGGATAAATGTAATAGTAAAGTATTAAGGCTAATTGAAGTTAGTTTAGTTATTTAACTTTCTGCTGTCCAAGCATCAAGGAATTTACACGGAAAACGTCCCACAAAAGAAGCATATTAGCTGTGAAACATTTATGTCTCAACCGGATTTCAAAACAATACTATTGCCCCTATCAATAGATTGTGGAGTGCGTGGTCCAGTGGTAGATTGCCGAACTCCAGATCGAGAGGTCGTGTGTTCGATCCTCGCAGCGGCCACGTTATTTATCCTTGAGAAAGATCATTAATTGCTTATTACTGGTTCTACCCAGGAAGCCATTGAGAGTGATTAATCTAAGTTGCAATAACTTGTTTCGCAATCGATGTAAAATAAATATGTTTAAACTAAAACAGTAGTACAGGTACACACATTATCACAATGCTTATACACATCTTAATAACAGCATAGATCTACATATTCTGGATTCGAAACATGTCGTAAATCCAATTTATCCGCCGAATAATAATTTACCCATAAATACTTGCGCGTACAGGTTAGGGTTTTTCGCGCATGCGCGTTGCGCTAAGTTACGCACCGTCTTACGAATTGATCAAATAGAAAACCTAGTATACATATCATTGTTAATTTGTTTTGGGAAAAGTATTTAAGATAGCTGGCTATTTCAAAGACGAGTTGAAAGACAATTCTGTATTCTATACATGCATGCAGTGATTTTGTTTTAGCTTTACTAAAAATGAACTAAATAACAAAAAAATGCGTTCGTTTGACCGTATATGAAACTGCGACAGTGACGTGACTCGGCAAATTAAAAAAATATATATATGTATTAACAATTTGCCGTGTCACGTCACTGTCGCAGTTTCGAATTATTACGGATAAACGAACGGATTTTTTTTTTATTTAGTTCGTTTTTAGTAAAGCTAAAACAGACACCACTTTATAGAAGAACGAATTAGCTCTTAACGTGTCTTTGAATTAGCCAGCTAACTTAAAAACTTTTCGCAAAATAAACAAATCAGCAACGATATGTATATATATTCAGATCGTTGCTGATTTCTTTCTTTTGAGAAACTATTTAAGCTAGCGGAGAGATTATTCTTTATTCTATAAAGTGACTTCTGTTTTAACTTTAATAAACGAAATAAATAAGATGGCCGTATGTGAAACTGCGACAATGATCATGTGACTCTGCAAATTGTACATATACATGCATAATGATACATGTAAGTACATAAGTTAGCTGGCTCATTAGGTAACTCGACTTGATTTGTTAATCTTGTTATGTTCAATCACAGATATATTAGGTATGTGGTTCAGTATAAACAGGATATTCATTTAGTGGTATATTGTTCCCTATTGCACGCCTGGCCTTCTAATTCACACCGTTCGGTACCGAATATACAGTACGGTCGACGTGTCTGTGTCGCCATTTGTATTTTGATACAATTCAGTTTTGTCACCATGTGTGCCAATAAACAGGATGTAATAATCGGTGGAATGCTTTCCTTTTTTGTTATTACACCCTTCCACGCCTAAGTCAGACGTGTCATACCGAATATACAAGGTGTTCGTGCGCGGTATTCGGCATATTGTCCCCTTAACAATCCTTAGAAGAACGGTAACAAATATAATTCAAAGGGATGTCTTATGGTTCAAATAACAGGATGTTGGTGATCGATATAATATTTCTGTTTTATTGCACGCAAATACCCCAACCGTGTCAAACGTGTCATACCGAATACAGTTGTAGGTATTCGTGTCGTTCACATAATTATAAAACACGTACATCATAACTGAATTTACCCAATAATGGCAATACAAACAAATAATTAATTTGAATATAGTACCGTGAATAAAACATTAGTTTGACTTCTTAAAATGTGTATACATTTTTATGAAAAACACTCGAGATTTTTTTATGAATTTACTATCAATTTCAACTGCGTAATTTGAGAACAAAACAAAGGCTATACAGAAATTCAAGGCCATAAATCAGATCTTCACAATAATGGCAATACAAAGAAATAATTATTTTGAATATCGAAACATAAATAAAACAGTAGTTTGACTTTTTAAAATGTGTATACATTTTTATGAAAAATACTCGAGATTTGTTTTTATGATTTTTCAACCAATTTCAACAGCGTAATTTGAGAACAAAACAAAGACTATACAGAAATACAAGGACATCAACCAGATCTACACAATACTGGCATTAAGTACCTGTATATCCATGATAACTGTCAAAAATTATCACGTTCTTAGTTACATCAAACAACACAAATAGTATTTTTCATTCGATAGTTTTTAAGGGGTTCATATAATGTTGCTTTTATTGCCTGTCGATAATGAGGTTAACTGCAAATTTGAATTACATGTATAATATAATTATATAATAATCATGTTTTGTGTTCTCACCATGTCCTGTATTATCAGGACCATGTCCTGTATTATCACCATGTCCTCTGTGAAAACCATGTCATGTATTATCACCATGTCCTGTGTTATCAACATGTGTTGTGTTATAACCATGTATTGTGTTATCACCATGTGCTGTCTAATCACCATGTCCTGTGTTATAACAATGTGTTGTGTTATCACCATGTATTGTGTTATCAACATGTGTTGTGTTATCACCAAGTCCTGTGTTATCACCGTGTCCTCTGTTATCATAATGTGCTGTATTATCACCATGTCCTGTGTTATCACATGTGATATCACCGTGTCCTGTGTTATAACCATGTGTTGTGTTATCACCATATGTTATCGTCGTGTCCTGTGTTATCACAATGTGTTGTGTTGTCACCATGTGATGTGTTATCAACATGTGCTGTGTTATCACCATGTGTTCTGTTATCAAAATGTCCTGTGCTATCACCGGTGTGTGTGTGTGTGTAATTCTAAGGTTTATAGTCCGTCCGCCAACGAACACGTCAAGGTATACCTGACGCGATGGGCACAATAGAGTCTGGACTTGTGCTATCACCGGTATGTGCTGTGTTACCGCTGATGTGTTATCACAATGCCTTTTGTTTTCACAATATGTTCTGTTATCACCATGTCATGTATTATCATCGTGACCTGTAGTATCACCATGTGATGTGTTATTACGATGTGCTCTGTTATCACAATGTGCTTTGTTATCACCATGTCATGTATTATCATCGTGACCTGTGGTATCACCATGCGATGTGTTATCACGATGTGCTCTGTTATCATCATGTGCTGTGTTATCACTATGTGCTCTGTTATCATCATGTTCAGTGTTATCACCGTGTCATGTGCTATAACCATGTTCAGTGTTATCATCATGGCTGTGTTATTACCATTTCCTGCGTTATCACCATGCCCTGTGGTATCACCATATCGTGTGCTATCGCCATGCCCTGTGTTATCACCATATCGTGTGTTATCACCATGTTATGTTCTATCACCGTGTCCTGAGTCATCACCATGTACTGTGTTATCACTGTGTAGTGCGTTATCAGCATGCCCTGTGTTATCACCATATCGTGTGTTATCAACGTGTTCTGCGATATCAGCGTGTCATCTGTTAACACGATGTCCTGTGTTATCACCATGTCCTGCGTTATCACGATGACCTTTGTTATCACCATGCCTTATGTTGTCATAATGTATAGTGTTATTTGTGTTTCATTGTTTACCAGCATATACTGTGTTATCACCATACCTTGTGTTATTATTTTTTTCTTTGTAACCAATGTGTCCTGTGTTATCACCATGTGCTGTGTCATCACCATATTCTGTGTTATCACCGCTTTCTGTGTTATGAACATGCCTTTTGTTATTACCATTCCCTGTGTTATTATCATGTGCTTTGTTATCACCATGTCCTGTGTTATCACAATGTGCTGTGTTATCACCATGTGCTCTATTAATACATGCCCTGTGTTATCACCGTGTCATGTTTATAAAATGTCCTGTGTTATCACCATACCCTGTGTTTTTAACATGTGCTTTGTTACAACTATGTCCTGGGTTATCACCATATTCTTTCTATCACCGTGTGCTGTGTTATCGCCGTGTCCTGCATTATCACCATACCACGTGCCATGTTATCACCATGTTCTCTATTATTACCATGTCCAGTGTGATAACCATGTGTTGTTTTATCATCATATTTTGTGTTATCACCACGTGCTGTGTTATCACTATGCTCTGTGATATCACAATGTACTGTGTTATCACCAAGTGCTCTATTATCACCATGTGCTGTGTTATCACCATATCCTGTGTTTTCACCATGTCCTGTTTTATCACCATGTTTTGTGTTATCATTATGTCCTGTGTTATCACCATGTCATGTGTTATCACCATTTGCCGTGTTATCACCATGTGCTATGTTATCAATCTGGCTTGTGCTATCACCGTGCTCTGTTATCACTATGTACTGTGTCATCACCATATTCTGTATCATCACCATGTATGTTGTCATCACCATGTACTGTGTTATCATCGTGTCCTATGTTATCACCATGTGCTCTGTTGTTTTTACCATGCCCTGTCTTATTATCGTATGCTTTGTTATCTGCATTCCCTGTGTTTTAAACCAAGTGCTGTGTTATCACCATGTTTTGTGTTATCACAATGTGCTATGTTATCACCATGTTCTGTGTTATCAACATGTGATGTATTATCACCATGTACTCTGTTATTACCCTGTCCTGTGTTATCACCGTGCTCTGTTATCACCATGTCCTGTGCTATCACCATATCCTGTGTTGTTTGCATGCGCTTTGTTACCACCGTGTCCTGTGTTATCACAATGTTTTGTGTTATCACCTTACTCTGACTGCGTTATCACCTTGTGCTGTGTTATCATCGTGTCCTGTAGTATCACCGTGTCTTATTGTATCATCATGTGTTATGATATCACCATGTGCTGTATTACCATGTCATGTGTTATCGCCATGTGTTGTGTTATCACCATGTGTTATGCTATCTCCATGTGCTCTATTATTACTATGCATGTGTTATCAGCATGTGTTATGTTATCACCATTTGCTCCATTATCACCATGTCATGTATTATCACCATGTGTTGTGTTATCACCGTTTGCTCTGTTATCACCGTGTCCTGTATTATTACCATGTCCTGTGTTATCACCGTGTGTTGCGTTATCACCTTGTGCTGTGTTACCATCGTGTCTTGTATTATCACCGTGTCTTATTGTATCATCATGTGTTATGATATCACCATGTGCTGTATTACCATGTCCTGTGTTATCACCGTGTGTTGCGTTATCACCTTGTGCTGTGTTATCATCGTGTCCTGTAGTATCACCGTGTCTTATTGTATCATCATGTGTTATGATATCACCATGTGCTGTATTACCATGTCATGTGTTATCGCCATGTGTTGTGTTATCACCATGTGTTATGCTATCTCCATGTGCTCTATTATTACTATGCCTGTGTTATGACCATGTGTTATGTTATCACCATGTGCTGTATTATCACCATGTGTTGTGTTATCACCATTTGCTCTGTTATCACCGTGTCCTGTATTATTACCATGTCCTGTGTTATCACCGTGTGTTGTGTTATCATCATGAGATCTGTTATCACCATGCCCTGTGTTATCACCATGTGCTGTATTATCACCATGTGTTGTGTTATCATAATGCCCTGTATTATCACCATATGTTGCGATATTACCATGTCCTGTGTTATTAACAACCGTCCATTATATTGTTTTATTTATACAGGTCTAATTTAAGTGCTTCATAGAGTCTTAAGTATGGCCACTGGCGGTGGTCCACCAGCCTCGGGTACAATTCTGTCAGATGAAGAAAGATACTACTTCCGACTCTTTCGTCTTTCAAAAGTCGGATCCGAGGCTGTTCGTATCACCTTTGACAGACTAGTACCACCCAGTACACTAGTTAACTTTTTGAAGACGCATGAGCCAACCTTTCGTAGACAACCGAAAAAAGTACTGGGTAAATTCCAGCTGGAAACTCTATTCCCAAAAGGTTCGTGTAAACATGTGGGACAAATTCACAATGTAAACAAGATGCTCTACTCTATTAAGCGATTCATGAAATTAAAATAAATTTAAAATTAAGATAAATATTTTAAGGAATTAATATTGTCCAGAATCTAACTTGGGTAATTGTTATCAAATATTCTCCAAACTTAATCTAATTGTATATGAGCACAATGCCTCGGCCACGTTTGATTTTCAGCTAAATCGGCTGATTAATGGTCTAGTTATGCACATTTGATTAGTAAACAAGAGGGCCAAAATGGCCCTGAATATTTTGGCCCTGAATCGATCATCTGATGGTCTTTGCAAAGATGAAAACATTGCCAAACAATATTTTCATTCAATAACATAAGTAGATCATGCAGACTCACGGGTGAGGATGGACCCCATGGCCGATGCCAGTTGATGGTATCCGCCTGTTCATGCCAAGTAGGTGTATATATGGCTTTAGGGTGAGGATCTCAACAGTTTCCTAGTTATGACCCAGGGTTATGTCCCCAGTGATTGGAAAATACCGATGGTTGTTGGATGGTTGTATCCATCGCTTTATTCCCAGTAAGTGTATATATGGTTATATGGTGGGGATCTCAAAGATTTTCAAATTATGATCCGATGGCTATTTCCCCAGGGTGGGTACGGACCCGAGGCCGATACTGGTTGGATTGTGGAATCGGTATTTCCATGCCCAGTAAATGTATACATGGGTATAGGGTGGGGACCTAAACGTAGGCACATTGCTTTGTTCGAGACAGTTATTACCCAGGGGTGGGGACGTATCCCAGGGCCGATGCTGGTTGTATACTTTTGTTCATGCTCAATAAATGTATTACTATGGTTTCAGAGAGGAAAATATTTTAGCGTTTTTCTCAGGTTGTTTTTAACCTTTTCTCTATGTAGTCTATGTAAAACATGTGACCCTGTGGCGGGGCCCACATTTAATATCAGGATAGCCATTTAATTAAAGTTGGTAGCGGAATATAAGCTAATGGTAAATGCATAATATTAAACCACTAGCTCTTGTAGTTTCAGAGAAGAAGATTATTATTTTTCCTACACAACTCATTGAAAAACTATGACTCCTGATGTAGGGCGAGATTTGACCCCGGTCACCATTTAAACAAACTTGGTAGACGACTATAAGCTGATGCTAAGGGCAATATATGAGAGTTCTGTGCGGTTTTAGAGAAGAAGAATGTTAATATTTCCGTATGCAATGTAAACATTTGACCCCTGAGGCGGGGCTAAAATTGACATTAAGGAAACCATTGAAACGAACTTGATAGAGGAAAAAAAGCTTATGGTAAATGCAATATATTAAAATAAAGAGATATAGGGTCCCGTAGAAACAACAGCGTCCGAACGCAATGGCATCGTAGGTCCGCACTGTACTGCAAACAAGGTCTAGATAATACAATGAAAGAGACAAAAACAACAGAAAGGGTGGTGAAGACAGGGTTACCGACTTGGAACGGTCAGTAGGCAATAAGGCCTACTGGTTAGCTTGAATCGATTTTATATGCGAACAATCCTCGCTATTATCCTGTCTTCAGCGCCCAAATAGACAAGACAGTGAAAACAAAACTACATCCCATCAAAAGGAAATCTCTAACAATAAAGTCCACATCCAGAGAAACTAACTAAAGATACACATACAAAATAATAAACATCTCAGGATGTATCCAGGATCGTACTGAACAACCATAGTAGTTGCAGCTAAAGAGAAAACCAATCTAGGGTACGACTAGAAAAGCCGAGGGACTAAAGCTCGTGCACCCATCTCCCTTAGTTGGGGTTTCAGTAGGTACAATCATACAGTCCCAAGAGGTAGGCCAGTCATCGCTAACCATGTTTGCGCCGTGTAGTTTGGACGAACTTAGTAGGAGACCATAAGCTAATGGTAAATGAATAATATTTAACCGCATTATCTTGTGGTTTCAGAGACAAAGTGTTTTTAAGTTTTTCTCTTTATAAGTCTATGCCAAACATGCAAACTGGACCCCAGAGGCGATGCCGCGAGGATTAATAAAGAAAGAAACTGTCGAAATCTGTTCTTAAGAAAAATGTATTTTCAGTTTTTGACCATATATGGTATTGGCGGCCATCTTGGATGACCTAATTTAAATAACTTTGAAATGCATCGACCTATTATCCATGCGGTTTCTAAAGAGAAGTCTTTGAAGCAAAACTTTACGACGACGGACGGACGACAGACCAAGAGTAATAAAACTAGCTCACCTTTAATTTCCTTATTAATTTGTAAAGCAGAAGCGGGACACATTTCTGGTTTATGTAAACATTTATAGAAAATGTGCGCCTACCACTCTGAAACTACGTGAGGGATTTATCAGACTTTAAAAGATGTTTGTCTTGTTGTCTAGTAGGTCCTAGCAGGTCCTCAGTAATAATTCATATATAAAACATGATGGCAGAACGGTTTGGCATTCAATCGAAATTAATTGTGATTAGGAAATTAATTTTTGTTTGAAAATAATTTGTGTTGTAATTTGTGTCTTATTTTGCCTTTTATTCATCTTTAAAGTTGTTCCTTGTGTCTGTGTGTGTTTGTGGTTGACTGTAGTCATTGAATGCTACTTTTCCTGTTCGACTTTTATTTTTAGTACATTTGTTTACCGCGGGCCTAGAACAACAGTTGTTTGATGTCTGGGCAGAATTCTATTGTATCTAAATATATATAACCTAATTCAGGTTTAATGCGGCTGTAATGGTTTTATATTAAGCTCGCTAACCAGCCACATTGCAAGAGGAATACTGAAAGTATGTCCCACGGTTTGTTGAAAAATGACAATTTTTGCAGTTTCCGCTCGATAACTCGAATAATTTTACTCCACTCTTGATGAAAGGTAATCCGTGGATAAAATTTGCCTTTAATCTAGTCCATATTTATGACGGACATATAGCACTCTTGTTTCATATAGACCTTTTATTCATTCTCGGTCTCGTCAGTTGCATTAAATTGATCTCTTATTTTGATAATATGGTCTGCATCATATTTCACAGGCTTTACATACATGTATCAGTATTTATCGCAAGGAAACCTAATAATTATGTATATTGTCTTATGTTTAATAGCTCCTGGGGTTGTTGTACAAAGCGCCACATTCGACACAACTCTGATGATATGCGTAATCAGAATTTTAAAACTCTTATCAACGCCATTAAAGGGGTGGGACGCTTTGCCAAACATATCTGAAGCAACTGAAGAAGCCCATCTGGCACGGGTTAAATGGTACAGAAACGAGTTGGTACATAACTCCTTGCAGACATTGTCTAAAAATGATTATACAATGTATAAACAGGATCTTAGAAATGTAAGTAGGACTTATTTATATATATTCTGCATTTGACATGTAAGACAGGTTGATTAACGCTCCCTTCTTACAGATATATCATATTTCCTTACATATAGCACGCGTTTATAAGTAGATGACACTTCTACGCTTACCTCACACTTTCTCTCAAAATGAATATTCCATTCTTTATTTCTTGATTATAAATAATCAGATATGGCGCATTGTCTGTCGTACGTTGGTTGGCTTTTTGTTGCCAAGACGAACATTCAGTACAGATTTTCCGACGTTCACGAACTTTGATTTCAAGGTTTGTTTCAAATAGATCTCGGAGAAGTTCGCCACTGTGCAAAATTGATTCATGTGTTATTTCCCTTGGTTATTGAAAACTAAACGAAGTGCACCTTGTGAAATTAACAGCTGTAGTAAACATATTAGCATTGATGATCATCAAATACCTCCTATGAGCCTCCTATGAGGTTACGATGTGATGTGCCTCCAGTGAGCTTGATAACGGCCGAACACGTGTCCCGGAGATCGTCTTCTCAACAAACTCCTTATCTCTCTGTCCAGGTTTGGGGATTGTCTCCACCCGCTCATTACGTTATACACTAGCTGGGTTCACTGAGATGTGTTCATCCTGAGGATTACACACCCAGCTGCAGAGGGCTTAGGTTCATAAACCAAATAATCTTATACAGTCCCCGTAACAATTAAAATCTCATTTAGTAATGTTATCAATGTAACTGTATGCAGCGAAGTGGCAAAGAATATATATCAGAATATAAACGGGTATATTTTATTCATCTTTAAAGTTGTTCTTTGTTTCTGTGTGTGTTTTTGGTTGACTGTCGTCCTTGGAATGCTACTTTTCCTTTTCGAATTTTATATCTACTTTTACCTCTCAACAAGCAAAAAATGCATCTAATTAAAACGTCATTATATCATTTTAACATCTGATTCGATATTCAATCTTACACTATATTAAATCTAGACTATTCTCACTGTCTTCAATATATGTACTATGTCAGCCTTATCTGCTTACTCAAACGTAATAATTTCATAAAATGTATCGCACCGGAAGTACAGCAACATTACCATAAACTATGGCTTCCTCCATGAATACAGTTTCGTATAATAAAATGTATAAAATATATTCACATACCTCAATATCCCATGTAATATCGCCCATCACACCAACTGTTCTGACTATTTGTCAACTCGATTGTGGATTATTCCCCAAATGCAATTGACAACAATAGCCAATTTATACAAACATCCCAGCAAAAACCGGTTATCATGCACATTTCCTACGAGCTGGCCATGGGTAAAGACTTAGATACCTGATACGGAAGGACCCTTACATAATTATGCCACTTTAGAAAGATGAAAATACCTTACTATATCCCTACCTATATTTTACATGCATTAATGCGCAAAATTGTGAAAACGGTGAACATATTTAAAAAGAACAATGGGGAAAACATGGCGTAAACAAGGGACAATCAGTACGACACGTGGACTCTACAGACAAAACGCTCTACCTGATATCATTTTGTGACAGTCGGATATTCCAATCGAATGATGCATCTGACAGTTACTTCCCTCTTTCTTTACATAATTATTCGACGTTTGTGATACTGCTGTTAATACTGTTTTTCTCTATAGTTTTTAAAAAAAATACATTGACGACAACTATACATGCCTATTAAATGTAGGTCACAATTACTTAACGTATCTCTTGTTGTTGGATGTGCACCCCGCCATCTACATAAACATCGGACAGTCCGTCCGTCTGTCTGTTCACCACGATTGGCTGACAACTGATTGTAGCATATAAATTTCAAAGTTCACGGTCTACAACAATAAAACGTTGTACATTCAGCATGATTCATTGAATACATAGATAAATGCCCATATTCTTTATTTCACGTGTGTTTTTAATTTAGGAAAGGTTTAACCTGGAACATACCATTGCCTTTTACAAATTAGTGTGGCTAATAACGTTCTAAGTAGGTCTTCAACGATTAACCTTGTACACATATTCACCATGATCCAATAAATATATATAAGAATAGCCTATAATTCTCGGATATGTATTTTTTAAATTATTTCCTTCGAAAAAAGATAACCTGGAACTTGACCTTACCTTTTACAATGGAATGTCTCTTATAACAATATACAGGTATACAGCTATAAAAGTATAAAGTCTACAGCATGTGTGCACATCTCATGATCCAATGAATATATCTGAAAAACACATTAATTCATATTTTATTTTTCTATCGGTGTAACTGTAGGAGACATTAGTATTTGTTATTATTGTCCGTCATCCGTCTATCCGTCTGTCCGTCAGTCTATCCGTCTGTCGTCTGTCCGTCAGTCTATCCGCCTGTCCGTCAGTCTATCCGTCTATACGTCTGTCCGACAGGGGGGAAAACTTAATGGTACCATTGTGTGACTGCCGTCCGCCCATCCAACATTTCGTGTCCGGGCTAAAACCTGTTTATCGATCTTTGGATTCCAATAATGTTATACTTAAATGTTCACCCCCATGAGACAATTTTACCTGCCATACAATATGTTTACCTTCAAGGTCAAGGTCTAACTTACATTTAGAAGGTTATTACTGTATTGTATTTTCATGTCCGGTTATATATTCTTTATCTACATGTATCATTGGATTCTAATACTAGTTTGCAATCACTTTCCCCACCATGAGATGTGTCTCGAACAAAGCAATGTGCCTACCCTAAAGATGAGTGTCACATTCACACTATGACGATTTATGCTGTAATTGCCTTTTACCCAAACAGGCAATAGACATGTATTGCAATATTTCTTGTCTATTACGAGCAATTATGGCTAATAACTTTGAAAGTATGTAAACACTCAAGAGATATAAAAACGCAACACGGGAATTTCCGCTATATATTGTATGTACAATATGCTGCTTTTAATCGAATGGCACATGGCTACGTACGACCTTTCTTTTGGAAAAAATACTAAACAACAATTACTACAGCAAATAGTATTCCTTCAAAGTTTCATTATTGACAGAGTACGTGTTTGGCCTCAAGCATGTGAGCAAACTTGAGATGCAAAACTTTGCAAATTATTTACGTTAAATACAGTACTGAACTAGCTCAGTTTTTCAAACAGCAACTTCAACATTTATGAAGTTTTTGTTACAAGGTGTAGTGTGGTTAAAACGTCTACAACATCACAGTTGTGTTCTTTCTCTAATTAACTGCAACGTTTTTTTTACAAAACATCTTGGGATTTCTTTGGAATATCATGTGCAATTAAGTGTATATACAATATATAGCGGAAATTCCCGTGTTGCGTTTTCATATCTCTTGAGTGTATGTCTAAAACAATGAACCGATGGGCGTATATTCCCCCTAGACGGTGCCCTTGTTTGACACACCTTATTAATACAATTCCTCATTTCAATCCAGGCTATCAATGGTCTGGATCCAGCAGGTACGCTGAAGACAAAAATAGACCAAGCACTAAAGGAAGAAATAATTCCTCGTCATGTTCAAGGTAAACATTGCTATATTTTATAATTTTATAAAAGCAAGTTACTAAATGGTATTGTGTGAAGTTCATGTATCTGACTTTACACTTGTTAGTAATAAACTTTACTTGTATCGTATAATTAATTATAGTTGTAAATATGAGTGTGTTAACGGGACATACGGCAATCTTAAGTTTTCAAACATAAACATGTGTAAAAATCTGAATGTTTTATAAGTCCCCTATTTCTGAAGCTCGAGGATACTTTACTTTAGAATTGCTATTTGTCCTTATATCTGTCCGTTCGTCCGTCTGTCTGTCTGTCTGTCTAATCGTTCGTGTCAGGGCTATTACCTTCTTTTCTCACCTGAGCTATTGAATGAGTTATTGTGACTGCTTTTTATACGTCGTCGTCCAACCGTTAAAGTTTGCTTAAACGACGTCTCCTCATCAATCATTTGATTTTGATAAAAGTTCACATGGATAATCCTAAGGTCAGTGGCTTTCCAATTTGTTACAATTATATCAACGCGACATCCAAGATGGCCGCCATTACCATAAAAGTTGTATATATTAAATATATTCCACTGAATAACTTGTTTGGAATGAGATATTGCGACGAAATATTCTGTCTTGGTAGCTTATATGGTAAACAAGTTTGTAATTGCATATGAGTTCACAGGGGACAAGGTCAAGGGCACTGTTACTAAAAATAAAAAAGATTTCCTCTCAATAGTTTTTGGTAGGATTGAGCAATTGTGACGAACTTTGCAGTGCAGATAGCTTATATAGTTCCATAAGTTGGAAACTGTTGAGATCCCGCTCTGTAACAATATACATGTATACACTTACTGGGCTTGAACAGACAAATACAACCATCCAATAAAAGCTTGGAAGCATTTGAAAAGCAGCCATATAATGACCCTCGCATCATAGCCTGTTATAACGGCATACATACAAGTCTATCACCTCACCATTAACCAATGCACTTAATATTTATTCGTTTTTCAAGAGCTTGTACTCGAGTTGAGGACTTTAATATTCGTAATCTTTGTATAACTAAAAAGCTACTCAATCAGGGTTACCGTGACCATAAACTTCGTAAAACCTTTGCAAAACTTTGTTATCGTAACCCTTATTTTCTTTCCAAATATAAAAGTAATTTAAGGACTCTTCTGCGACAAGGACTATCACAACCTAACTTCTATGGTGATGTGATTGATAAACTTCGGTCATGATCACTTTCATACTATCTTTGTTAAACTTGTTAAAACGTTTATCAAAAGAGGTTATGACCCTATCATTTTGCAACGTACTGCATGCTTGGTGGTGGACCCTTTTACAGTTCGCCACTATGCTTTCCTCTTTAATTGTACGATGACCGGACAGGCTGTGGACCCTATGATGACGCCTACCTAAAGCCCATTGGGATGTGGCGTTTGATGTTTGTCTATGATCTTTCTTGTCGTGCCCTTAATGGTTTATTTTCTTGTTGCTCTGGCTTCTGCCAAGTCATTGAGTACCTTCATTGTGGCTTTCTAGGATATTGTTTATTGTATTATATTTACACGAGCATATTTGTGTTTTACTTATATTGACTATTGATGCTGCCTTGTTGGTTAGAGATTAGATCATGGCGGGGATTTCTTTATTTACACTGTCCTGTTTTAATGGGATGACAGTAGGGTAAGTGTGAGGTTTGGTGCACCCTGGAGCCGGTTTAAACCCCCGGTGGTCTTTGTTGCCACTGACCGTTCCAAGGCGATAGCCCTATTGTCAACCCTTTTATGTTCGTGATGTCGTTTGCATTTTTTTATTTCTTTTGCCTTCTCGTTTGTTTGTTTTTGTGTTTTGTGGTTGACTGTCGTCCTTGAATTCTGCTTTCCCTGTCCGATATTTTTACCTTTCTTCAGAATCATATGCTATTTAATTTTTGAGAAACATAAAAGCTCACCGGATGTAGCAACATCACGAAACAAAATGGCGACTTCCATTGAATACAAATGTACAATAAAAGTTCATGAAATAGCTATACTGACTGAATTACGCCCTTTGAAATGACTGCATTAATGCTTATATAAACGTATTGAACGGCCCTGCCGTAGCTCCAACAAAAACGCTATGAAAATGATCGCTTTCCCGTGGTACATGAATATATCATGCGACTGGTGAATATGTTTCAACTGAACAATGAATTAGCATGTGACTGACAGATGGCGTCATGTGCTTACAAGAGCTATGTACGACCAATACACTCTACTCGAGATTATTTTGTGACACACATGTCCTACTTGTCACTAGGAAGAAGAACACACGTACACATATCAAATATAGTGTTGTTTTCTGCACAGCTTGCAGATTGGCACTTGGAAGAAGTATGAACGTTTTACATTGTCAAATGTTGCCTGTCATTCAGATCAGAATTAGCATTTGAGATTATTCTGCCTCTTGGGTCCAAAAAGAGACGACATGTCCGAAATTACCTGAATAATAACATTGCTGGTTCCCCGCTCATTGACACATGGAAATACGAAACTCCTCATTGTCAAATGTTTTATGTCATTTCAGATCAGCACAGCTACCTCATTGACACTTGGAAGAAGGACGAAACCCTCTACAGTGAGACGCATGCGTCCACGTTTATCTACAAGGAATGCATGAAAGGTAACTTCGTGACGATAACTGGAAATTCCGGTTCTGGAAAAACTGCTATCTCCAACCATATAGCGATGAAGTTACAAAAACAAGATTATACAATTATTCCAGTGGATAATGTGAAAGAAATCAAGGATTACCTTGACCGATCACAAAGACAAGTATTTGTGATAAATGATATTGTGGGTAAATCAGCAATAGATGAGATCAGGCTATCAGAACTGGAGTCGTATAGCGATACTATTGAATACTTGGTAAAAAAAACTATCATTAAGGTTATTGTCACTTGCAGAAAACAGGTCCTTGTGGATCCAAGGTTGAAAAATACATTTGTATGTAAAACCGTCATTGATTTGCACGATGAAAAGCATAAACTTACAAGGGAAGAACGAAAGCATATTTTAGCAAAACATACATGTAACATGCGAACTAAGCCGTTAAATGACATCAATGCTATACTTGAAGCTGAATATACCAATTTTCCTCTTCTTTGTAAGTTGTTTGGTGCAAACCCACGCTTTCAGAAGAAAAAAGATGATTTCTTTATAAATATGTTTGGCATATTAGCATCTGAGTTAGAAGATATCAAAGCAAAAGATCCAGTACAATTTTGTGCTTTAGTTCTATGTATGCTACACGATAATAGCTTCAATAGTGAGCTTTTAGATCCTTTCTACCCAGATGAAGCTACTAAAGAAAACGTGCGCAATATTAGGGAAGCTTGTAAAGTACCTCGGGATAAAACTGTCTCTGATATAATGTCTAGTATGGAAAAGTCAGTCGACGTTTATCTAGTACAAGAGCACGATTCATTTCGATTTATACACGATGCTTTATACGACGCCACTGCCTGTTTGTTTGGTAAAGACTTCCCGCATGTGTTGCTAAAGTGTTGCAAATCAAGCTTCATTAAAGAACGAATATATATTGAGAATACTGCACCCTCTGGTACAAGTCCCTTTGTAGTCATATATCCCAAGCATTATTCAAACCTGGCAGAACGATTGTGTTTGGAAATTAAGCGCGGCCACTTTCATGAAGTTTTTTCAAATCATTTTATTGAGACATTTCAGAAACATATCATTCTGTATATGAGAAATCTATCAAACGAAAATCTTGCTCACATCTTTCTAGAAACTAGCATGGACTACAACGTCAGATTTGGTGACATTGGTAAAAACAATACCGAACATTCCTTCACACTACTACTTCTTCTGATGGGAAATAATTGTAAAGCTTTACATTGGTTACTGGGAAAAAATATAACCTTACTATTTGAGTTTGTGTTTCAAAAACTGAGGACAGTCATAAGCAACCAGCGTCTATCACTGATACCAATAGCCTGTCTCGGAGGTAATATGGATATAGTTACTAACTTGTTAGATGACGGTAATTTCGGCACTGTGAGGGATACATATAGTCTAGGGGTACAGCATGTGTCTGTATTGGATATGGCCGCAATATCCGGCAGTTCTGCATTGGTACAATTGATCCTAGAAAGGGGTGAAACAGAGGTTAACATTGATGCTTTCTTTAGTTGTACTCCGTTGTATATTGCATCTGTTAGTGGTCATTGTGAAGTAGTGAAACTATTATTAGAACACAACGATGTAAATCATAGTAACAATGATGGTATTACTCCCCTGGGTGCTGCATCTCATATTGGCCACTCTGATGTAGTTAAGATATTATTAGAACATAACGCAGATGTAAATAAGAGTGATAATGAGGGTTATACTCCCCTGGGTGCTGCATCTGCTTATGGCCACTCTGATGTAATGAAGCTATTATTAGAACACAACGCAGATGTAAATTATAGTAACAAAAGTGGTGTTACTCCCCTGAGTGATGCATCTGGTAGAGGCAACTCTGATGTAGTAAAGCTATTATTAGAACATAACGTAGATGTAAATCATAGTGACAATAATGGTTTTACTCCACTGGATGCTGCCTCTGCTTATGGCCAATATGATGTAGTGAAGCTATTATTAGAACATAACGCAGATGTAAATTATAGTAACAAAGAAAATAGTGGTATTACTCCCCTGGGTGCTGCATCTGTTCATGGCCACTCTGATGTAGTAAAAATATTATTAGAACACAACGCAGATGTAAATCAGAGTAACAATGATGGTATTACGCCCCTGGGTGCTGCATCTGCTTATGACCACTCTGATGTAGTAAAGATATTATTAGAACACAACGCAGATGTAAATCATAGTAACAATGATGGCATTACTCCCCTGGGTGTTGCATCTGCTAATGGCCACTCTGATATAGTAATGATATTATTAGAACATAACGCAGATATAAATCAGAGAATCAGTAATGGTAATACTCCCCTGGGTGCTGCATCTCTTGATGGTCACTCTGATGTAGTAAAGATATTATTAAAACACAACGCAGATGTAAATCAGAGTAACAATGATGGTTTTACTCCCCTGTGTGATGCATCTGCTTATGGCCACTTTGATGTAGTAAAGATATTATTAGAACACAACGCAGATGTAAATCAGAGTAACAATGATGGTTATACTCCCCTGGGTGCTGCATCTGCTAATGGCCACTCTGATGTAGTAAAGATATTATTAGAACATAACGCAGATATAAATCAGAGTAACAATGATGGTATTACTCCCCTGGGTGCTGCATCTGCTAATGGCCACTCTGATGTAGTAAAGATATTATTAGAACATAACGCAGATATAAATCAGAGTAACAATGATGGTATTACGCCCCTGGGTGCTGCATCTGTTAATGGCGACTCTGATGTAGTAAAGATATTATTAGAACACAACGCAGATGTAAATCATAGTAACAATGATGGTATTACTCCCCTGTATGATGCATCTGCTTATGGCCGCTCTGATGTAGTAAAGATATTATTAGAACACAACGCAGATGTAAATCATAGTAACAATAATGGTTTTACTCCCCTGGATGCTGCATCTGCTAATGGCCGCTCTGATGTAGTAAAGATATTATTAGAACACAACGCAGATGTAAATCAAAGTGACAATAATGGTTTTACTCCCCTGGGTACTGCATCTACTAATGGCCGCTCTGATGTAGTAAAGATATTATTAGAACACAACGCAGATGTAAATCAGAGTAACAATGTTGGTTATACTCCCCTGGGTGGTGCGTCTGTTAATGGCCACTCTGATGTAGTAAAGATATTATTAGAACACAACGCAGATGTAAATCAGAGTAACAATGATGGTGCTACTCCCCTGGCTGCTGCATCTGTTAATGGCGACTCTGATGTAGTAAAGCTATTATTAGAACACAACGCAGATGTAAATCAGAGTAACATTGATGGTAGTACTCCCCTGTGTGCTGCATCTGCTAATGGCCACTTTGATGTAGTAAAGATATTATTAGAACACAACGCAGATGTAAATCATAGTAACAATTATGGTATTACTCCCCTGCGTGCTGCATCTGTTAATGGCCACTGTGATGTGGTAAAGCTATTGTTAGAACACAAAGCGGATGCAAATCAGAGTAACAATAATGGTATTACTCCCCTGCGTGCTGCATCTGTTAATGGCCACTGTGATGTTGTAAACCTATTGTTAAAACACAAAGCAGATGTAAATCGGGGTAACAATAATGGTATTACTTCCTTGTATGTTGCATCTGTTTTAGGCCACTGTGATGTAGTAAATATATTATTAGAACATAAAGCAGCTGTAAACCAGAGTGACACTAATGGTAATACTCCCCTGTATTTTGCGTGTGTTTTTGACCAATGTGATGTAGTAAACCTGTTATTACAACATCTTGCAGATGTAAACCTAACAAACAAAAAAGGCACATCACCCTTGTGCGTTGCATCTTTGAATGGCAACTGTGAAATAACAAGGCTTTTATTACAACACAGTGCAGATGTAAACCAAAGTAACACGAATGGTACAACTCCCCTGTGTGCTGCGTCTAGCAAAGGGCACTGTGAAATAGTCAAGCTACTATTGGAAAATGGTGCTGATGTGAACCTGGGTGTCAAAAGTGGCGATACTCCAATAGCTCTCGCCACTAGGAATGCTCACCATAAAGTTGTTGAGATTTTATCACAACACATTGCAGTATGTCAACCCAAATAACACAAATGGAACTACATACCTGTGTGTTTTATCTACAAATGGTAACTGTTAAAATACTATTAAAGCAAAAATGATGTGTTGTTTTTTATATTTCCGACAACACATAGCCACACATTAATTATGCAATCATGAGTGTGTTTTGAGGTTATAGATTAATACTGCGTACTAGGTACCAGTAGAACATTCTGTATACAGGGAACCAGTAGACTAATACATACAATCCAGTAGAGATCAGACTACACCAATTAACAACCAATCAGCGGGCAGTGAAAACGTTTCACAGTAAATTCGGAGCTATTACACAGAATCTCTTAATTTTGATTGGTTGACAAGGTAAACAAACCAAAAAATCTTGCTAAAAAATTAAAATACAACTTTTGAAGAGTATTTATAAAAGTTAAATCATACATTTGTGCAATGTATTAATAATTTGTTGCATAATCAAATAAAGAAGTATATTTTACATTTTCCTCATGTTTCTACATGCAAGTAGGTGGGTCAGCACCATCCGACCCAAACAACTTTTTCAAAAGATACTCAACATATGGTTTGTGTTTATTTTTTTGGATAAAACTAAGATAGGTCTTTCAAAACAAGTAAACACAGATATAGCTTCTTATATTAGGAAACTCATTACAGAGCTTAGAGCTATAATGTACGTCTATGGAAAATGAATTAATGTAGGATGACCTAAAACTAGATTCTGCATAGAGTAAAAGTGAAAGTATAATAATTTGAAAGTGTGAAAAATGTTGAATTATGGTGTATTTTGACTTTTCTTATAGCTCTCTTCATGATTTTTAAATATTTGAAAGTTTTATAATGCAAAATAGGTAATTTAAATTATTTTATTAAGGGTTGTGGACCCAAAATTAGCCATACCTGACACGTGGTATACAAAATTGGCCTCTAATGCACATGTTTGACACAGTTAAATTTATATCTAGTAAAATTTATTCATTTCTGAGGACTTTGCATACATTGATGGCAAAAATGTCAGAAAGCGTCAATCTACATCTGTCCAAAAAACCGCTTGTGTCTCTTTTGAAAAAGATGTTGAGGTAAACCCTGACTCTGAGTTCATCGCTTCTTTGGGGCGTCCGTGGCCGAGTGGTTAGAGTCTCTGACTTGCAATCACTTGCCCCTCACCGCTGTAGGTTCGATCCCTCAGGGGCCTAGGAATCTTTATGTGAGGAAGCTATCCAGCTGGCTTGCGGAACGTCGGTGGTTCTATCCAGGTGCCCGCCCATGCACGAAAATTACCCGGAGGAGCACCTTGGGTCTTCCTCCACCAGTGGAAGCTGGAAAGTCGCCATATGACCTTAGCTGTTGGTGCGACTATAAAATCCAATTCAATTCAATTCATCGCTTCTTTACGGTTAGTGCCCATATGCACATATTTTATGCGGATTAATACATTTTACAAATGAAATTATTTAGTTGGCAAACAGAATGAGCTTTTCTATGTTTTTTAAAACATTTTTCTACACCAACCCCTTCATTTAATGAATTTTCATAGATCTGTACTGTCAACAGTGCTTATTGGCTGCATGGTTGCATGAAAATGACATGCAAAAATGGTACAAACAATATCTAATAAAAATACAATAAATAATACAGTTACAGGCAATCTTGCGTAATGAGCATAATGTGAAACATGGCATGGCCCTAAAAATGGAATTAGGGAGGATAGTCTCAGAATTATTTTTTGCCATTTTTAAACTGAAAATTTGCATTTTCTTGATGGTTTCACATATAGAAACTGCTGAATAATGTTAATTAATTGATTTAAAGGCAGATTTTAATATAAAAATACACTGGCATTTTTATGGTAAAATCTGATCTTTTGACCACTGAAAATCATAAATATCATTTTTCAGTAGATATAATTTTTAAGATAGCTTCAACTAGTTAAAAATGACATGTTATGGATGAAATCAATTCAAAATCACTTTATTTGAAAAAAAGAGATTGAAACGGTTGTCGAGATATGGCATTTTGAAGATTCTGTATTGACGTGTAAAAATCGTATGCATTTGACTTCAGCCGAAGTTCTTTTAAGCACTCATATTTTGTAGAAAATGACTTTTTTCTAAAAATGAAAGACATCATTTTTCTCAGAATGAATGTATCAAACAATTATGCCAGATAAAACAAAACTTCAGTCAGGTTTGAATGTCTATTTAGATCAGACTACACCAATTACAAACCAATCAGCGGGCAGGGAAAAAGTTCCAGGGTAAATTCGTAGCTATTACGCGGAATCTCTTAAGTTTGATTGGTTGACAAAGTAAACAAACCAAAAAATCTTGCTAAAAATTAAAATTCAATGTTTGAAGAGGGTTAAATCATACATTTGTGCAATGTATTCATAAATTTTGCATAATCAAAAAAAGAAGTATTTTGCATTTTTCTACATACAAGTAGGTGGGTCAGCACCAACTAACCCAAACAGCTTTTTCAAAAGATACTCAACGTATGGTTTGTGTATGTTTCTTTGGATAAAACTACTACATACTGGGTACCAGTAGATTAATACTGCATAGAGGGTATCAGTAGACTAACACTGCGTACAGGGTACCAGTAGATTAATACTGCATACAGGATACCATTAGATCAATACTGCACACAGGGTACCAGTAGACTAATACTGAATACAGGGTACCAGTAGACTAATATAGCATACAGCGTAATTTTAAATACAGGGTACCAGTAGACTAATACTGCTTACAGAGTATCAGTATACTAATACCGGGTAAAATGAATGCTGTATCTTTTGTGTGACGAAAGTTATGGAACAATTAATACATATCACCTAAACATACTGAGGCATTTTCGTCCTGAGTTTTTTCAGGTATGTTAATTGTTACTTTTTTAAATGCCTGTTTCTCTTTAAGTACTTGTCGAAGACCTTTGAAATTTCTCATACATTACCAATTATATCTGTGCATTACAAGATTCAGAATTTAAGCATGGTAGATGAAAAGGCATTGTCTTAGAAATTTACATTTTAAGCTAACGTGTAATATTAATTTAATGATAAATCGACATTAAATGGAAGGGCAGTTTTCTGAAATAGCGTTTTTGGATGATCAATATTTTCACTAAACATTGTACCAAATTATACAATAATGTGTTGAATATGAAATTTAAACACTGAATGACCAGGATTTGTAAAAAAATATGAAAACATATTATTAGTATGAGAATAATTACGACATTTCAAAGATATTATAACATTTCTGTAAACAAAATGAAGAAAATCAGTGTTATTTCTGCTAAAATTAAGGGATATGCATTCACTCATATCTGATTTGCAACAAGACCTTTCCGAATTCTCGAAATCATTTTCATGGATTATGGGTGAATAACAACAGATGGCGTACAAGAAAATTTAAAAGCATAGAATTATTCAAATAGTTTTTACAACGTTTTGTAACAAGGACATTTTCAGAGATGCCAGTATCCAAAAGGTGTGGTAGGGGGAGGTAATTCAGGGGTATAAATAACCGGAAATTTTTCATTTTTGTTGTGGAATTTAAGAGAGCGAACCCAGAAGTACTATAAATACTCTACTTTATCTCAGTGTAATATCCAGTTCAAAGGATATATGCCTAGTGACAGAACCTTTTGAAGCACCCTCGTAGTACAGAGACAAGGGATGTTGTTTCTAAGTTTCGGAACACATTGGTATTGAAACAGAGCTATATGAAATATACTCTGTAAAAAAAGTTTTGGACCATGGCAGTGTTCGAACCCGTACAATGATCGCTGAACCACGACATTCGACCATAACCCTTATTCTCTCAGTTGATAATTCACAATAGATCAATAATCAACAATAATTATCGTTTACAATGAAAGTTTGTGAAAAAATAATAATCTTTTTATTGGTTACTCGAATGTGTCCGTAACCATTACTTTGTATGGACTTTGCAGCATTTTTGACAGACCCTTTGTGTGTTTGAGATATTTTTTTAAAATCAAATCTTGTTTGGAATTTAATAAATCTGGTACCAAATTATCCGGGTAGGGTAGACCTTGGTTACTAAAAAAAGATACTTAAGTTCTGTCCACTAGTTTTATTTTTATATGACTTTAAATACCCTGGTCCAAAACTTTTTTCGCCGAGTATATATGTAATACAAAGGCAAGAGTTCCGGTCTGATTGTAGCAACATGTTGTGGGATCACTGGTGTAGGAAAGCGTTAAGTGTATAACGGAGGTGATATCAGTATATGTTGTACAAAGACAGGAGTTTCTGGCCTGAATGTAACAACATGTTGTGGGATTACTGGTGTAGGAAAGCTTTAAGTGTATAACGGAGGTGATATTAGTATATGTAGTACACATACAGGAGTTTCTGGCCTGACTGTAGCAACAAGTTGTGTGATTACTGGTGTAGGAAAGTTTTAAGTGTATAACGGAGGTGATATCAGTATATGTAGTGTATATGTAGTACAAAGAAAAGAGTTCCTGCCCTGAATGTAGCAACATGTTGTGGGATCACTGGTGTAGGAAAGCTTTACGTGTATAACGTAAGTGATTTTACTATATGTAGTACAAAGACAGGAGTTTCTGGCCTGAATGTAGCAACATGTTGTGGCATTACTTTTGCAGAAAAACTTCAAGTGTATAACGGAGCTGATATCAGTAGATTACAAAGACAGGAGATTCTGTTCTGAATGTAGCAACAAGTTGTGGGATTACAGGTGAAGGAAAGCTTTAAGTATATAACGGAGCTGATATTAGTATATATAGCACAAAGACAGGAGTTTTTGTCCTGAATTTAGCAACGTGTTGCGTGATTACTGGTGTAGGAATGATTTAAGTGCATAACGGAGGAGATATTAGTACAAAGAAAGGAGTTTCGGTGATGATTTAAGGATCAGTAAATGGAAATACTTACATTGTTAAACTTATTTTACTGTATATACTTGCGTTACAAGCATTGTTAATGTGTACGCACATACTTAATAAATACTATCCTGATGAAAATGAGTTATCCATAAAAGAGACTGTACTTCTATACACGCGGTTGTTATAACTGTACTTATATATACGCGGTTGTTATATGACATATAATATACTTAATATTACTGCAGTTTTATGTAAACATTGCTATTTTATGAGTATTCTGTGAAGAAACATGTGTTTTTCTTCTGCATTAGTATTTGTGATAAAATCTATTGGTTAATATTCGGAAAAAATCCGATAGTAAACGAATACGATCGGAAATGTCCGAAATCGAATTTAATAAACAATTACGAATGAAATTTCAAAAATCCCATCTTTTCACTCGTCTTTCAAAAACAATGGGTATAACTTAAGGGAGACACAATTGCCTTTTTCCTTTTGCAAAGTGCCTTGTATTACTGATTTAAGTTTATATCATTTGATGGATAATATGTATGTATCTCAGCAACCTCCGAGCTAGCCTACAGAACATGTTTCAGCCATTCAGATTGTGTTGATCTGAAAATTATGATTATTATGTATTGTGTATTGAAATTTAAACACTTATGAATAGAAAAATACTATGTCATCCATAAATTTGAAACAGTTGTGTATCGAACAATGGATAACTTCAAAATGATGCTCTTAAGAAGTATCAGATATTTTTAAATATCAAAAGTCCGCGTGTTTCATTAGCTCCACTTGCCAAAGCCCATGCGAGTTTATGAAGTTAAACCAAAATTTCAAATCTCTGCAATCCTTCAGATAAGCATTCAGCACAATGGATGTTGTACGCATGAAAAAAAACAAACAACACGTATCTACATTTACAAATGCATATTCTTAAAAACAAGTTTTGAACAAGGATTAATGTAAACTGTTTTCTCTTACCATACAATATATTGCAGATTTCCTCTTTCCCATTGTTTGTCTTTGTTTATACGGCATCAAAACAGCCGACAAAAAAAGGCCATTTCTTTTTTATTTTGCGGAAATAGCTAGATTTCGAGATGATTTCCTAGGAATGGTAAACCGTTTGGACATACCCGGTATGAAAATGTGTGAGTTTTGTTTTCTACCCGTGTGACTTTCAATGTTTGCAATTGTTAATTGATATCCTTAAATTGCAAAATATGCACTTATTCGTATAAATTAACTACGCAAAGAAGGTTAAGACCCATATAATCTACTGGTGCGTTTTCATTGACTAGCAGTTGATAATTGATTCCGAATTTAAAATACAAACGTCCATGGGTAAACAATATATATATATATGTATATATATACTGCATATGTGGCAAATGAATTTATGTTGGAAAAATGCCGGAAAACTTTTAACAAATACAAATGTATTGCCTGGCTCATTTATAAGTTTATAAATAGTGTGTACAATCATTACCTGTTGTTAGTTGTGTACCGGTATAACCGGAGTGAGACTTTACGATTGCTCCATGGCAATCCACTCGTCCTTCTGTCTTTGAGAAACCCTTGCATTGGTTTCAGCTCATTTTAAGAAAACCGTCTGGGAAGGACGGACGTCCTCACCGATGGCACCTTGTTTTTTCTTTTGTTTAAGATCTAAGGAATGACCACTTAAAATAATAGTCTTAAGTGGTCACTGAATTATTGTATATAATGCCTTTGTGTTAAGCCACACCTCCAACCACCTAAGGTAGCGAACGTATAGTCCCCCTCCGGTTATACCTGTACGGCACTAACAGAAGGTAATGGCACCTCCTAACCTACATATTTGCTGGAAAAAAAACAGTTAGTAAAAAATGATGATGTAAACAAGTGTTAACACTGTATAACAATAGCAAATGCAAATAATGTTATGAAGCAAGAACTTGTATGAAGTTAGCAAGTGTAAATAATGCTATGGCAGTATCAAGTGTAAATAATGGTTTGGTACTATAAATTGTAAAACAATGTTATGGCATTAGCAAATGTAAACTAATGTTATGACATTATCTAGTGTAAGATAATGTTAAGACATTATCAAGTGTAAGATAATGTTATGACATTATCAAGTGTAAGATAATGTTATGACATTATCTAGTGTAAGATAATGTTAAGACATTATCAAGTGTAAGATAATGTTATGACATTATCTAGTGTAAGATAATGTTAAGACATTATCAAGTGTAAGATAATGTTATGACATTATCAAGTGTAAGATAATGTTAAGACATTATCTAGTGTAAGATAATGTTAAGACATTATCAAGTGTAAGATAATGTTATGACATTATCAAGTGTAAGATAATGTTATGACATTATGTAGTGTAAGATAATGTTATGACATTATCAAGTGTAAGATAATGTTAAGACATTATCAAGTGTAAGATAATGTTATGACATTATCAAGTGTAAGATAATGTTATGACATTATCAAGTGTAAGATAATGTTATGACATTATCTAGTGTAAGATAATGTTATGACATTATCTAGTGTAAGATAATGTTAAGACATTATCAAGTGTAAGATAATGTTATGACATTATCAAGTGTAAGATAATGTTATGACATTATCTAGTGTAAGTAATGTTAAGACATTATCAAGTGTAAGATAATGTTATGACATTATCTAGTGTAAGATAATGTTATGACATTATCAAGTGTTTAGAACCCATTGCATGTATAAACATTTACAATAGTTAAACATGTTACATAGTTAAAGATGTAAGAAAATGTTAACCATGTATAAGATTAGCAAGTGTGTAAAAAGTTATGAAGTGTTACCAGCATATAGCATTTGTAAGTGTATATAATACAATGAAGCATTAAGCAAATGTTAACACAGTATAACATTATCAAGTTTAAATAATGTTACGAAGCATTAACAAACTATTTCATGTATAAGTATATACAATATAGTAAAGGAAAAAAGAAACGCAACTCGGGAATTTCCGCTATATAATGTATATACTGCACACTTAATTCCACGTAATATTCTAGAGAAATCACAATATGTTTTGTAAAAGAAGGGATGCAGCTAGTTAGAAACAGGACACCACTGTGCTGTTGTAGACTTCTTATTCACAGTACACTTCATCAATGTTAAAATTCCGCTTTGAAAATTTGACCCAATTTAGTACTGTATTTAGCGTAAAGAGATTGCAAAATTGTACACCCTAAGTTTGTTCACCTGCTAGAGCCACACGCGTATTCTATCAATAATGAAACTTTGACGGGATACAGTTTGCCGTGTTATGTGTTGATTTAGTCTTTTTTTCCGTTCGATTAACAGCGACATATCATACATGCAATATGTAGCAGAAATTCCCGAGATGCGTTTCTTTTTTTCTTTAGTATACAATGAAGCTATTATCAAGGTTAGCATTGCATGTTCAAGTTATGAAGTGTTAATAATGTTATAGTATTAACAAATTATTTCATTTAAGTGTATAAAATGCAACGAAGATATTGTCAAATATGAGTAATTTATAATATTATCGAGTGTATATAATGTTATAAAGTGCTAATAACCTATATGATGTGTAAGTGTATATAATGCATTGAAGCTGTAAGCAAATGTGAACAATATTAAATAACATTATCAAGTGTATGTATATATACTGCTATAAAGTTAGTGTTTGCAACCTATAACATTAGGTTGTGCATAAAAGCTATATTATTAATAATAAATATATTTCTGTATAACCAGTGTTATGTATTTGTTTAATCCAAAACTGAGTTACAGTACCACATTTATTCCGGGTCTAGGATGGCAAACAAAAACACATGTTTATTGTAAAGAAATAGCTGTGATACTATTAATTTCAAAATTAATTCGAACATTTTTATAGCCAGGGAAACGTACCTCAGACTAAAACGACACATATTTCGCCATTTCCTGACGTACTACGATAAAAACCTTGCAAATAATTAGAATGTAATTGAATTTTTATTGAAATACGGCGGTTGCTTATGCAGGTTTTGCTTTACGTGGTCCGAGTATTAACTTTCATATCACATCTAACAACTTCTCCAAGAAGCGAAAACGGGGTTGGCTGGGGTATGAAATAAAACCTTAATTTCGGCTTAAAAACTTTGCATATTGTAAAGTTAAAACATTTAAAGGTAATTTTAAACAGGTTATCATTTTGTTACAGTATTTTTTAAACGTGTTTTTTTATCGAAATATGTGCTATAAACTCCTGCTAATATAAGATTTCTCATCGTTTAATGGAAATAAGGCGGGACCACGTAACGTTCTTCATAAACCTCGCCGGAAAGGTGTGTATGGGGATCGGTACGAGGTCCTACATATCTTTCAAGGCATGGGAATCATGGCTGTATAGTAGTTACATACTACCAGTAGAGCCATGCTTTTCACGTCTTAGTATTGATGAAAGCTCGGACGAGTTCACCAATCATGACTATCTGATAAGCAACACAAGGGCCATGGTCCTTTATTTATTTAAAACATGCAATATTTTGCGCTATCAACACTCTAAAACATTCATTTTGCACCCAACCTTGGCCAGAATCCTATCAAAGATATAAGCTTAGACAAGTTAAACAACACTATTAATTAAAACGTGATTCTTTGGGCTTATCAAACACAAATAAGAGAACAAAATAGCAAAGTCGGTTTTATTTAATCTGATCATAAGGGGAAATGTAAGATGCAACACCCCTCAAGCCCGGTGTTTATCTTATAAATCAAATGTAAATCAAAGATAATGGATGGCACCAGTAATAATTAACGAAACTTTCAACTTCCTAGCAACACAAATCAATATAACCTCATGAAAGTCATGCAATCAGTAGTTTAAATACAGAACTTCATAATATATCAAATTAGTTTAATCCAAGAAACACATACTAGTATGTCTAAACAAAGTAACACGGGTGCAGTTAAATAGCTTCAATAAAACCAAACAACACAGTCGCTGATATTGGAAGAGCACAAATAAAAAATGTCGCAGGCTTAGTTCATTTACCTCTGCAATTTAAGATTTACTCCTATTTTTACATATTAAAACGTATGTTTTATCAAATAAGAAGAAACTATTAGGCTCAAATTCCTTAATTCTATTGAAAAATATTGAGTTCGCGGGCTTTGTAAAAAGAAAACACACGAAAAACGACACTAAAGAAGAATTGTCATATTGTTTGAATCAATTTAGTAAAGTGCATTGTAAATATCATTTATCAACTTTATAATTACCAACGCATATGTCTCATACAGTTTAGTACAACAATGGGTATAAAATAAGCATAAAAGTCGAACAGGAAATGCAGCTTTCACAGAACACAGTAAACCCCAAAACACGCAAAAGGACAAACATGAATGGCAATGTTAATAAAGAATAAAGTCATATGACGTCACAAACACAAAGT
Source organism: Cyrtodaria siliqua (assembly GCA_037043455.1). Lineage (NCBI taxonomy): Eukaryota > Metazoa > Mollusca > Bivalvia > Adapedonta > Hiatellidae > Cyrtodaria > Cyrtodaria siliqua. The sequence continues at coordinate 115,723 of JAWPHD010005057.1, forward strand.
CATATGACGTCACAAACACAAAAAGGGTTGCCAATAGGGCTAGCGCCTTGGAACGGTCAGTGGCAAAAAAGACCGCTGGTGGTTTCAGGTCTCACACCTCTATTATCTCCCCTGAAAGCTCACGGACCTAGAGACAAAAGGAAAACAGAAAATAATTCTATTTTTTCTCAATTTTAGGCAATTTTTAATTTGAAAAATAGGCTTTTCTTTGCTTTAGCATACATCTGCAGTGTAAAAGACAGATGATACAGAAAATCCCATATTGATATGAGGTTTCATTCAAATTTCAGAATTGTTTGACCGAAGCACCACATATTCAGCTAGATAGTGTATGAATTTTGTATTTTCCATAGGGTTCACAAAACATGAGCGAGGAAAAAAAACAACCTGGCTAACTTATATATTTTATTGTTTTAAATTACTGGTCTTGGCTATACTGAAGATATTAAACCAACAACAATGTCTGCTGACCTGCTTTGAAGCTCAGATGTTGGAAAAGGCTGTACAGTAACCCTATGGGAAAATTAATTGTGGTGTGAGACCTGAAACCAGGTTAAAGGGTGTACCAAACCTCACTGTCATCCCAATAAAACAGACAGTGTAAATAAAAAAATCCCCGCCATGAACTATTCTCTAACCAACAAGGCAGTGTTACTAGGCAATATAAGTAAAACACAAAGATGTTCGTGTATATATATATACAAAAACACAATAGCCTAGAAAGCCACAAAGAAGGTACTCCATAACTTGGCAGAAGTCAGAGCATCAAGAGAATAAACCATTGAGGGCACGACAAGACAAGTCGAATAGGAACTGGAGCATCCACAGAACACAATCATACAAACTCATGCATTCAACACAAACAACGCTAACAGGGGTAAACAGAAGCAAAGTATGCGACACCACAAACAAAAAAGGGTTGATAAACATATATCAAGTTGGTTTTCGTTATAAGAGTTGTTTTTGTCTCGCCGTTTTGAAGAAAAAAAGAGAAATAGGTGTTGCTTTTCCGTCGGCGGCGGCGGCGGCGGCGGCGGCGAAGGCCTCTAAACGCAAATGTTGAAGGTAAAAATTATTAAGTTATTTGCCCCTTACTTGGCGGGTCAAGGTCACATCCACATTTGCTTTGTCATGTTGCAATGTTCCACTCAAGATACGACTATAATCAAAGTTATAAAGTTCTTAGTGCATACAATTTGTGAAAAAGTGACCTAAACACAAATGTTGAAGGTAAAAAATACAAGGTTATCTGCCCTTTGCTTGGAAGTCAAGGTCACATCCACATGTACTTTATCACGTTGCGATGTACCACCCAAGATACAACTATAAACAATGTTTGAAAGGTCTACCGTAGCGCATACAATTTGTGAAAAAGTGGCGTAAACGCAAAAATTATTAAGTTATCTTCCCTTTGCTTGGAGGGTCAAAGTCACTCCCACATTTGCTTTGTCACGTTGCAATGTACCACCCAAGATACAACTATAAGCAAAGTTTAAAGGTCGAGTCTCTTCCTCACAATTTGCTGTATAGGTAAAAATGGAACGAGGTAACGAACGGAAAGGCGAAACTTTCATTTGTTATTTTATTCAACTTTTAAAGTAAGAAATAATATCTGGAGGATACGAACGGAAAGGCGAAACTTTCATATTCAGTATAGGTAATATGGGAATGAGGTAACGAACGGAAAGGCGAAACTTTCATATTTAGTATGTAACATGGGAATGAGGTAACGAACTGAAAGGCGAAACCTTCATATGCAGTATAGGTAATACAGGAATGAGGTAACGAAGGTAAGGTGAAACTTTCATATTTAGTATAGGTAATATGGGAATGAGGTAACGAACGGAAAGGCAACACTTTCATATGCAGTATAGGTAATACAGGAATGAGGTAACGAACGGAAAGGTGAAACTTTCATATGTAATATAGGTAATATGGTAATGAGGTAGCGAACGGAAATGCGAAACCTTCATATGCAGTATAGGTAATACAGGAATGAGGTAACGAACGGAAAGGCGAAACTTTCATATGCAGTATAGGTAATACAGGAATGAGGTAACGAACGGAAAGGCAACACTTTCATATTTAGTATAGGTAATATGGGAATGAGGTAACGAACGGAAAGGTGAAACTTTCATATGTAATATAGGTAATATGGTAATGAGGTAGCGAACGGAAATGCGAAACCTTCATATGCAGTATAGGTAATACAGGAATGAGGTAACGAACGGAAAGGCGAAACTTTCATATTCAGTATAGGTTATATGGGAATGAGGTAAAGAACGGAAAGACGAAACTTTCATATTCAGTATAGGTAATATGGGAATGAGTTCACTTACGGAAAGGCGGAACTTTCATATGCAGAATAGGTAATACAGGAATGAGGTAACGAACGGAAAGGCGAAACTTTCATATTCAGTATAGGTAATATGGGATTGAGATAACGAACACGTTTCGTAACAATTCGTCCAAATGATATGCCCTGGTATAATTCAGAAATTCGACTTGCAATTCGTAAACGTGATAGACAAAAAATAATAGCTTTACGTACAGGCAATCAATCTGATTGGCGCGTATATAAAAACCTTCGAAATAAAGAAATATAAAAGATCGGACAGGGAAAGTAGCATTCAAGGAGGAAAGTCAACCACAAAACACAGAAATAAACACGCAAACAGATTAACAAGAAAGCAAAATTAATAAAAAAAAATGCAAACGACATCACAAACACAAAAGGGTTGACAATAGAGTTACCGCCTTGGAACGGTCAGTGGCAAAGTAGGCCATTGGGGGTTTAAACCGGTTCTAGGATGCACGTTAATAATGTGAAAAAGCATTCTAAAGAAATATTTTTTAATCATCTTGAATTTTATCTAACTGATATGAATTCTACAAATCCTCGACAATACTGGAAGATAATCAAAATGCTAATTAAAGACAACGCTAACAGTTGTAATGTCATGCCACCCTTAAAAAACAACGATGTTTTATATTCTGTATCTGACGAGGAAAAGGCAAATATATTGAATGACTTTTTTATGTCAATATCAACTGTTGACGACACCGATGCCACTCTACCACAATTTATACCTAAGACGATACTGAAAATTAAATTTCTGATATCCTATCAACTTTAGAGATAAATAAAGCTGGTGGGCCAGATGAAATAAGCCATCGAGTCCTAAAAGTAACTTCAAAAACAATATGTCGTCCCCTGTGTATTCTGTTTAACCATTCACTTCAAGAAAGCATCTATCCACAATGCTGGAAATTCGCTAATGTTATGCCACTGTTTAAATCAGGCGATAAAGATTCACCATCAAATTATAGACCAATCTCTTTAATTAGTTGCGTTGGAAAAGTTATGGAACGCGTGATATTCAAACTTATTTTTAATTTTTTACTTACCAATAATTTAAAAATCAGTCCGGATTCTTACCAGGTCACTCAACAGTCTACCAATTATTTGATATTTATAATCAAATATCCAAAGCGATTGACGAAAACAAACTTACATGTATGGTATTGTTTGGTATATCCAAAGCTTTCGATCGTATCTGGCACGCAGCTTTAATTGTTAAACTCTGACAGCATGGCATTTCGGGCAACCTTCTCGGTTTGATTGAGACTGTTCATGAGCGGTAGTGAAATATGCTAGCTACCGCTCACGCCCTCTAGCCCCGGGTTGAGCAGAACTCAATATTAATAAAATCAATAGTACAAAATTTTAACCATCCCGAAGATGGCATGCATATGGCGGTGGACATGGAGTATCTTTCTTCCCCATGTCGTACGGCGTATGGTCCCAGTATCTAATAAAATTAAATGCCCCGAAGAGCGAAATAAACGTAATGGAATTTAGTTGGGAGCAGCGGTTATGAAGCCTGCATATCACAAGTAACAGTCAAAAGACTAAATTAAAAAGCAGACCACATATCCAATAAGTGGTTAAACAATAGTTTAATCGGCCGGAGTAGTGGAACCACTGAATCGAAAATTAAGTAAGAAAACAAAAAGAAATGAAAAAGTACCACCGATAATTAAATATAAGTATCGGGCTCAGTGATCTCCAAAGATCGAATGAATAACAGTACTGATTGAAAGCGCGGGGAGACGTTTTACTACCGCCACACTGCACAAGCAACGCCACTGTGCTATAAAAAAAGAGTATGATAATGGACCTTTGGAAACGGCCGAAAACGACACATACGAAATATTGCAGTCTCGGTTTGATACCGAGACTGTTCATGAGCGGTAGTAATATATGCTAGCTACCGCTCACGCCCTCTAGCCCCGGGTTGAGCAGAACTCAATATTAATAAAACCAACAGTACAAAATGTTAACCATCCCGGAGATGGCATGCATATGGCGGTGGACATGGAGTATCTTTCTTCCCCATGTCGTACGGCGTATGGTCCTTTTTAACAAGTTTAACAAAGATAGTATGAAAGTGATCATGACCAAGAATCTTACGAAGTTTATAAATCACATCACCATAGAAGTCGGGTTGTGATAGTCCTTGTCGCAGAAGATTCCTTAAATTACTTTTATATTTGGAAAGAAGATCAGGGTTACGATATTAAAATTAATTTTGCAAAGGTATTACGAAGTTTATGGTAACGGTAACCCTGATTGAGTAGCTTTTTAGTTATACAAAGATTACGAATATTAAAGTCCTCAACTCGAGGACAAGCTCTTGAAAAAAGAATAAGTTCAGACACATACACCCCATAAGAAGTTGCTCGGGGAACATCCCCATCCAAGTGGGGATAATTAACAATGTCAAAATTAAAATCATCTCTCTTGTCATTGATTTTGCTAATTATTTCATAATTTTCAATCGAGAGATCTAAATCAAGAAAAGAAGGGTTATTATTAGATATATTAGCTTTAAGCTGAAGTTCTTTAGGATAAATATTATTAACCATAGTTGGAAAGAAAGGGTTGTCAATGTTCAATATGTCATCCAGATACCGAGTTGTCATTAAAGGCTTCAATAACATCTGCCTGGGTATCTGGTGAAAGACTCAACATGAAATCTCTTTCATAGCAAAATAAAAACAAATCTGCGTCAAGTGGTGCACAGTTCGATACCAACAATTTGTCTGTAAACGGTGGTTCCATACCTGACGAAAATATTATCTAATAGGAGGATGAGTGCTTCACAAACTTCATAGTAAGTCCACATAGTATAAAACATGCAATAAATAAAAAATTACAGTGCGAGTTGAATTATTGTATTGTTAGCTGAAAAGTCTCAAAATTGCAAAATGTGTGGTTATGTTAGTTACTTACTAAATAACTTTAACACGTTATTGTTTACCCCGTAAATTTACGACTTGGCAATCACAATGTCGTCCGGGTGTATGTATGTCCGGATGTCCGTTCGTCCATCTGTCCGTCCGTGCTTCCGCTCTCTTGAGAGGGTATATGTGAAGAGTGAGGTATAGGGGAGACTGGTGGGGAAAATTGCGACTTGTGCGCTGCAGTCCAGAAAGATCATGTGTTAACCTCATACAACACTAACCCTAGTTAACAAGTAAATTCACCTCACTAGTCATGATAGTACATCACGTGTACCGATACGACTTGGGGTTCACATGTACATTTGGTACTTGTGTGTTGTTGTTTTTTACCTTTTTTGTCCACAACGCAAAAGGCAAAATCTGCACAAGTATCCAAGTGAGTCCTGCCGACTTTCATTTGTTTTATATCTTCTTCATTACTTGAGGAGTTTTATGAAACTTCACCAGAGTGTTCCTTATATGCATCTAACAACATGTGCAAAATTTCGGGTCGCTGTGATCTACTTTGGACGAAATATAGGTCACGTCAGGTGTGCGCGTTTCTTGCTCATTTCTTGCATTATTTTCACCAAACTCCCTTGAAGGTGCTAGAGTGTTCACAAGGCAGAATATGGCATTTTTCAGTAAAATAAGCGTAAAACAAGGGCTATAACTCTGGTGTTATCAGACTATATATATAAATCTGATCTGGCTGGTTTTCGTACTCAACTGAGCTTTCATATAAAGAACATGGCAGAGTTTGTTAAAGATCCTATTAATAATGGAGTCTCTGTCGTGTTCACAAAGCAGAAGCTAACGACGACGGACATCTCGCCATCCCAGCTGGCCTTCATCCAGTAGAGCTAAAAACTGTCCATTCGAATGCAGGAAAATAGCATACATATCACGCTATCAATCACTAGAATATGGCTCGGTCTTCTGGGACCCCTACATCCAACAAGACATCAACGCCCAAGGGAAAATCCAAGACAGGCCACGCGATTCATTACAAGAGATTACAAAACTCGTGGTGAGGGATGTGCAACATGGATGCTGCAAGAGCTGAAACTCCCAACTCTCCAACTTCTAAGGGAACTCAACCAAATGATATGTGTACAAGATAGTGTGCATGCGTGCGAGAGCTGAAACTCCCAGCACTCCAACTTTTAAGAGAACTCAACCAAATGGTATATGTACAATATAGTGTGCGTGCGTGCGAGAGCTGAAACTCCCAGCACTCCAACTTCTAAGGGAACTCAACCAAATGATATGTGTACAAGATAGTGTGCGTGCGTGCGAAAGCTGAAACTCCCAACTCTCCAACTTCTAAGGGAACTCAACCAAATGGTATATGTACAAGGTAGTGTGCGTGCGTGCGTGCGTGCGAGAGCTGAAACTCCCAACCTCCAACTTCTAAGGGAACTCAACCAAATGGTATATGTACAAGGTAGTGTGCGTGCGTGCGAGAGCTGAAACTCCCAACACTCCAACTTCTAAGGGAACTCAACCAAATGATATACACTTCTCAAAACTGCTAACTACACCGCTCACGTTTTCTCACGTTTTGGGTTATATATATCGATGGGTTGAATGTTTTTCCATAAAATAAAAAGGAAATACCAATTCAATCATTTTTACATCATTTCATTTTATTTTTTTCATGGGCAATGCTAGAACTAAACCACAATAAGCAATTACAAACGACCCATGTAAACACTAAAGTCACACTTTTCCCATATCTACATTCATGGGCAATGCTAGAACTAAACCACAATAAGCAATTACAAATGACCCATGTAAACACTAAAGTCACACTTTTCCCATATCTACATGTAGATATGGGAAAAGTGTGGCTTTAGTGTTTACATGGGTCGTTTGTAATTGCTTATTGTGGTTTAGTTCCTAAACCACAATAAGCAATTACAAATGACCCATGTAAACACTAAAGTCACAGTTTTCCCATATCTACATGTAGATATGGGAAAAGTGTGGCTTTAGTGTTTACATGGGTCGTTTGTAATTGCTTATTGTGGTTTAGTTCTAGCATTGCCCATGAAAAAAATAAAATGAAATGATGTAAAAATGATTGAATTGGTATTTCCTTTTTATTTTATTGAAAAACATTCAACCCATCGATATATATAACCCAAAACGTGAGCGGTGTAGTTAGCAGTTTTGAGAAGTGTATGTACAAGATAGTGTGCTTGCGTGCGAGAGCTGAAACTACCAGCACTCCGACTTTTAAGGGAACTCAACCAAATGGTATATGTACAAGATAGTGTGCGTGCGTGAAAGAGAGATGAAACTCCCAGCACTCCAACTTCTAAGGGAACTCAACCAAATGGTATATGTACAAGGTAGTGTGCGTGCGTGCGTGCGTGCGTGCGTGCGTGCGTGCGAGAGCTGAAACTCCCAGCACTTCAACTTCTAAGGGAACTCAACCAAATGGTATATGTACAAGGTAGTATGCGTGCGTGCGAGAGCTGAAACTCCCAACACTCCAACTTCTAAGGGAACTCAATCAAATGATATATGTACACGATAGTGTGCGTGCGTGCGAGAGCTGAAACTCCCAGCACTCCAACTTCTAAGGGAACTCAACCAAATGATATATGTACAAGATAATGTGCGTGCGTGCGAGAGCTGAAACTCCCAGCACTCCGACTTTTAAGGGAACTCAACCAAATGGTATATGTATAAGATAGTGTGCGTGCGTGCGAGAGATGAAACTCCCAGCACTCCAATTTCTAAGGGAACTCAACCAAATGGTATATGTAAAAGGTAGTGTGCGTGCGTGCGTGCGTGCGTGCGTGCGAGAGCTGAAACTCCCAGCACTTCAACTTCTAAGGGAACTCAACCAAATGGTATATGTACAAGATAGTGTGCGTGCGTGCGAGAGCTGAAACTCCCAGCACTCCGACTTCTAAGGGAACTCAACCAAATGATAAATGTACAAAATAGTGCGCGTGCGTGCGTGCGTGCGTGCGTGCGTGCGAGAGCTGAAACTCCCAACACTCCAACTTCTAAGAGAACTCAACCAAATGATATATGTACAATACAGTGTGCGTGCGTGCGAGAGCTGAAACTCCCAACTCTCCAACTTCTAAGGGAACTCAACCAAATGATGTATATACGAGATAGTGTGCGTGCGTGCGAGAGCTGAAACTCCCAGCACTCCAACTTCTAAGAGAACTCAACCAAATGATATATGTACAAGATAGTGTCCGTGCGTGCGAGAGCTGAAACTCCCAGCACTCCAACTTCTAAGGGAACTCAGCCAAATGGTATATGTACAAGGAAGTGTGCGTGCGTGCGTGCGTGCGTGCGAGAGAGAGAGAGCTGAAATTCCCAACACTCCGACTTCTAAGGGAACTCAACCAAATGATATATGTACAAGATAGTGTGCGTGCGTGCGAGAGCTGAAACTCCCAGCACTCCAACTTCTAAGTGAACTCAACCAAATGGTATATGTACGAGATAGTGTGCGTGCGTGCGAGAGCTGAAACTCCCAACACTCCAACTTTTAAGGGAACTCAACCAAATGATATATGTACAATATAGTACAATACAGTGTGCGTGCGTGCGATGGGGGTGGAGTGGGTGAAGTATTGTACCAGCAATAGGCCAGACTGACTTTCTAATACAACAGAACGCAACAAGGCATATTAAGGCTAAGCAATATGGCGAATACTAAGTAATACTTAACGTTGTCGAAAGTCACATTAACAATTCCAAGGGTTTTAAGGTTTTGAACACACTTACACACGGATCACCATGAACATTCCTTTTGTGTTGATCAAAACACTGGTAGAGTGGAGCCACCTAGACAACAGTGTCATCAGTGCAAAGACTGTAGAGAGTTTTAAGTAAGCTCTCTCGATTTACTACGACTATAAGTAACATGTGCACTTTGCCGAAGTTGTTAAGCCACAATTGGTGTCTTATTTCGGCTTAAACGTATTAAAAGGTTTTTCAAAAGAGGTTATATGACCCTATAATTTTGCAATGCACTGCATGTTTAGCGGTTGAACCATTTACAGTTCGCCACTATGTTTCCTCTTTGATAATGCGATGACAAGACTGATTGTGGACCCTATGATGACGTCTACCAAAATCCTCAAATGACGGTAGCGTTTGATGTTTGTCTTTATTATTGTCTTGTCGCACCCTTATCGGTGTGTTCTCTTGTTGCTCTGGCTTCTGTCAAGTTGATGATTACTTGCTTTGTGGCTTTCTAGGCTTTTGTTTTTATATTCATATATACATGAGTATTTATGTAGTATATTACCTATTAGTGCTGCCTTGTTGTTAGAGAATATAACGTGGTGGGGATATCTTTATTTACACGATCCCGTTTTATCGGGATGACAACAGGGCTAAAGTGAGGTTTAAATTTGGGGCACCCTAGAACCTGGTTTAAACCCTCAGTGGCCTTTTTTGCCATTGACCGTTCCAAAGCGTTGACCCTATTGTCAACCCTTTTATGTTTGTGATGTCATAATTATCTTTTTTCGGTTGACTGGTCATTGACTGCGACATTTCCTGTTCGACTTTTATATATACTTTTGCTACAGATCTATACAAAAACAAGGCTAATTTGTTAAATAACCCATTTCAAAATCAATCTTATTTAAATGAAATCAAAAACCTGACTTCCAGCTTTAGACGTTGATCCAGTTGGGCCAGCGGTAAGGATGATTAACATAACCCCGATGGAAGTCAAAACTGTATCGCAAACCTTAAAGCCAGGAAAGAGAGTGGGACCTGATAATAGTAATAACAAATTATTTAAAGAACTAGCTTCTGAATTACCTACACCATTATCAGTTTTCTGTAATAGGTATGTGGCCATAAGTGCAGTTCCTTCTTAGAGGAAGCTAGCTTATGTATGTGCAGTTATTATGGGATGGTGAGTTGTCCATCGTATATTCATCCGTACTACGTAAACGTTTATATCATTAACACGATATAGTCATCATTTTTCTTCCGATAGTTTCCAACTTGGCCAGATTGTTAATATCAGTGAAAGCTCGGACAAGTTCGGGCCAGTAACACTGGAGTTATGGCCACTGATTTTCTTATACATGTATATGCTATATTTTGCCTCAGGAGACGTTCTTGATAAAATGTGCAATAAACGTCGAGTTTCATCTATATACAATATATAATCTAACCACACAACCTTATCAAAGACAAGCTTATTTTTCTCGTTCAAAAAACTTTTACTACGGAAAATACAACATACTCGGTCAACAGCAATATTAAAGCCTGTTTTTCACTAACGACAGTTTAGCCAATTACACTATATGTTTATATATTATTTTCCCATTAGATACTATTTTCGTCAGATATGGAACTATCGTTTATAAACAAATTCATTTTGTTGGTATCCCTATGGGTGCGATGTCGCAGATTTTTTTTGTGTTGCTATGAAAGGGAGTTTAGGTTGAGACTTTCCCCATCTCTTTATTGAAAATGGTGAAATAATTAGCAAACACTATGACTCTAAGAGAGAATATTTTAATTTTGATATAGTTAATTAGATGGGGATGTTCCCGAGCAGCCACCTAGGTATTCTATATTTCTGAACATATTCGTTTTTCTAGAGCTTGTAATCGAGTTGAGGACTTGAATATTCGTATTGTTTGTATAATTAAACAGCTACTCCATCAGGGATACCGTTACCAGAAACTTCAAAAAACCTTTACTACGTTTTATTTTCGTAACCCTAGAATATATTTAAAAATATAAAATAATTTAAAGACTCTTCTGCGACATGGACATTTACAACCTGACTTCTATGTTGACATGATTTACAAACTTCGTAAGATCCTTGGTAAGGATCACTTTCGTACAATCTTTATTAAACTTGTTAAAATGTTTATCAGAAAAGGTTATGTTATGTTTTGCAACGCACTGCATTTTTAGCGGTTGACCCATTTACATTTCGCCTCTATGCTTTCCTTTTTGATTTTTCGATGACCGGACAGACTGTACGTGGACCCTATGGTGATGTCTAGTTAAACTAGCCCTCAAAGGACGGTAGCGTTTCATGTTTGTCTTTAATCTTGTCTTGTCATACCTTTAATGGTTTGTTCTCCGGTTGCTCTGGCTTCTGCCAAGAAAATGAGTGCTTTCTTTGTGTTTTTTTAGACTTTTTTTTTTATATACATGATCATTTACTTATATTCAATGCTATCAATGCTGCCTTGTTTGTTAGAGAATATAACCTGGCGGGGGCATCTTTATTTACACTGTACCGTTTTATTGGGATGACAATAGGTTACGAGTGGGGTTTAATGCACCATAAAACCACAGATCTAATAATAAATAGTAGATTGGACGCTATGAAAAATTCAAGTGGCACAGTTGGAAAATTTCACAAAATATTTCCCAACTTTAAACACACATATCACAAAGAGTTTTATAGATACAAGTTTCATTCAAGCCAAATACCATCACAAATTTAATTTTCTTTCCAATGATAGTATTTTGTTTTCTCTTACATTGAGAGCAAAAAAGAAGTTTGATGGAAACGTTGACTATGTCAAAACATAGATATTTAAGAGAAAAGCGAAAAATGATGACATTTTAAACTTTAAACATTTTTTTTATACAATTTCTTTTTTTGAAAATAAACATAAATTATTATAATACCATTTTGCTATTCACTATGAATCTTTTGGATTTATTCCCATCAAAATCGGTGAATAATTGAGAGAGAAGATAGAAGGAAAAGTTAAGGTGCCACGTGATATTTTGGTTACTTCATTGGTTAAGATAGGAAGTTTCCTATCTGTTTATTAATATGTCTGTGATAAAACCTATTTGAACCGCCAGCAGCCTTTTTTGCTATTCATCGTTCCAAGGCGGTAGCCCTATTGTCAACCCTTTTAAGTTTATGATGTCATATCTTGACTTTTATTTATCTTTTTCAGTTGACTGTGATCCTTGAATGCTACATTTTCAGCGACTTTCTTTTTTTATCTACTTTTGGTTTTATATAACTCTTTCCGCATAATACATGTCTTGGGATTGGTTAACAAGTAAACCAAATAACACATTTTATTCGTAAATACGCACATAAATTAACTCCTTATGTTTATTCTCGATTGCTGAAAAAAGACGCATACGTAGCAACTCGTTTATCTATAAGATTAAAATATTGCAATATGTTCACGTATGTAATAATATTGCCGACAAATCGATTTTATATCTAATAATTTACATTATTTTAGGGAACTACTTTCGTCGATTAACAATAACAAACATTACGCGATTCGCCCAACAAAACCCCAACAAAACAACGAAAATGCGATTGAAAATTGATTCTGAGGAGGCGAAATCATTCAAGTGTTGTTTTTGCTGTCATGTCAGAGTTGGAACAATCATCCTAGGACTATGGCACTTGGTAAAATTTAAGTTGTATATGTATATAGCCAAATGAATTCGATGATAGTAGATGATGTCATCAATCAGCCATGTTTTGTTAGTGGGTGGGGTAGATCTATTTTATTTTTTTGAGCACAAATTAATATAAGATACAATAATATTTATTTCAAGCCGGCTTTTACCAACATATTCATGTATAACATTAATTTGATGAGATATTTCCCTGCCGCACGTATGGAAATATAATAACAAATACTGAATAGCAGCTAAAAATGGGGGAAAAACATGGGATTTCCCATATCTAGTCAACTCGCAAGAATGCAGGAAAGCCAATACTGACGGTCACAGGTCCAGGAAAGCCAATACTGACGGTCACAGGTCAACTCGGCCCCGGAGATAAGTCGGAAAGGGTCTGCTCGATTTGGTAAAGTTGGTTCGTTCGGTTTCCAATATGGCAATATATTAAACACAAAATGAGTACAATATTATGAATATATAAATTTGCAAACGTCTTCAAGTTCAACTGTTCAGTTTTCTAAAATCAGAGGGCCATAACTTGGACTAGATATTGTGGCCATAAACATTGTCCCAATCAATGTTTGATCAAGATAAGATTATATAAATGTTTAAGTTATTGGTTGGAAACGAAAGTGGTGACAAAACGACGGGACGGAAATGCAAATTTGCCCAACCTAAGGATAATATGGTGTGAACAAAATAGTGATTGGAATGGCATCACAGCAGTTTCCATCAGCCAATGAAAAAGTTTCCAAAGGCCATACCCCTTGCATTATAGGTGCTATCTGGCTGGTTATCAACTTGGCCAAATATTAATGCCGAAAACATCGTACCAATGTTTCATCAAGAATGTAAGGCCTTAAAAAAACAACAACGTTTGTTTCCTGTTACCCTACCAACCTTGATTTTTACCCCACTACCGTATTTTTTTTATAATGGTGATTACGTATTTTTCTATCGGTAAAAAAATCGTGACGATGATGATGCAAATGAATAATTATACCAGTCCCGTCGCTTCGCAATGACCGTTTTTTGATTTCCAACGCATACATCTCTTTGGCATTGCAAGTTGTTGATTTGAAGTTCGATTTTCTCATCAGAATCAAGCATACGAAGTACAGAAATCTCAAGATAAATGTTTTAATTTACTTGTGGCGAAGAAATAAATTCAAAATCAATTGAATATTGTGTTATACAAGCGTTTTACCTGCAACCCACATTCGCGAATAACACAAAATGTCGGCCATTTGCATTCAATGTGATCATCATAGTGTTTTTTTCAAAAAATATTTCGTCTAGCCATAAGCTTCATTCTTCATTTTATGTTTGTCTGAAATTTCGAAGGTTAAATATTATTTTAAAACTAAGATAGATGATGGATGTTCTACGATTTGGAAGATTTCAATGGAATAAAATATACTATTTTTAGAAGGGGTTTCCCCGTAATACATATTACGTGATACCTCTATTTTTAAACTTCCAATCAAAATTGAGCGCAGGGCTGTACAAATCCTATAGCCCGACGCCCGGGACTAGTCCAAAACCTAAGTCGGGCGGGTTACTTTTTGAAAGATTTCAGTCCCGGACTAGTCCAATTTTAAAAAAGAGAAAGTCGGGCGTGTCACTGTTTGAAAGATTTCAGTCCCAGATTTGTCCAATTAACAATGTCGGCCACCTGTCATAAAACAACCCCAGCACACTTCTCAACGTAATCCTTTAATTGCACTCGCTTATGTAATGCAATTGGCATCCACAGCGGCAATCAGCGTTGACCCCGGGCAATTTTATCAACAACCAACCATAACGGAAGTCCCGCCTCCAAATTACTGTAATTGACAGTCGGCAAAAAAATGAAATAAAACAAAACGAACTGATATACATAATCAGTTCTATTTCGTATTTGGCAGTGATAATGTTTACATTTCAAAAATGAAATTGTTGAACTTTTTCAGTGTTAAAAATAAGGAAAATAATCAGAGTGAAAGCGAAAGTGAAAGTAAAAATAAAAGAGGAAAAATGTAGAATGTGATACACAGCCAATCAAAAAGTCAAAATCATCTGGTGAAGTGGACAAAAACATAAAAATAAAATGTTTATATTGATTCACATGTTATTTATTTTTTGCATTAGGTAAAATGGTAATAAAGTTAAGAATCTCATCTGTAGCCCCTTACCTATTTAAAGTTATGACTATTTTTTCTCTCCATTAAATGATTATCTGAACTGTAATCTGAAACTCAATATCTATATTGAAATTTAAAAATGCAGATGTGATTCTTACTATTGCTACTGTTTCACCCAATGGCAGTCTACAATCTATACCACTGAAAAAATACATTACTTGTCTGAAGAGTAAATAAGGATTGTTTCATTTACTGTCTATAATGAATTGTAATGAGTATGCAAATCCGTTAAAATAAGACGCAGTTTTAACATATTGAGAAATCGAAAGAATTCAGGACTTGTGTCCATTTTTAGGGACTAGTGACAATTTTTTTGGGACTAGTCACTTTTGACAGGGTACTACATAAAGGCACCCGGGGTATATTTATGTATACAGAAACGAACCTGAAAATCATCGAAATACAGGAAGGCCCCCAAATAAACATAAATGTACCCGAGACAAAAGGTCGCGAGAGTACACAATGTCGTAAAACGCGGCCGTAACGCGTTCTGTTACTTCACGAAAACAAACTTTCATTGTTTACAAAGTTTAATTGATTCACGTTTTAAACCACTTTCCTAGCCTTTTCTCCAGTCACCCCAGTGCCAACAGCAACACCAGCCAGCCTGACTATCCTGTCAGACTGGAATCCGGCAGCACCTTTTCCACGCCCACATCATCTTTTGCCATCTCACGACCCTTGCGGACCGTAACCGCGGCCTTAAAGGAATGCAGTTGGTCTAAATATTTGACCAACTCTTCTTGAATGAAGAGCTGCATATTTGTTTACTTTTTTGCGCGGGGTTTGATGATTTACAACTTGCGGTTTTACGACAATACATTCTGTATTTTATTACTAACTATAACAGCCTAAATATGTTTTTAAGAAAAATAGCGCAATAGTTAATGATAAACAATATTGTTTAAGTAGTTGTTTTATCAAGTTCTAAATTGTTTCAATTCCGCCAATGGGATCTTGTTTGTCCGGGTACCTTTCTGTATATTTGGGGGCCCGTTCTGGAATTCAAAGATTTTGGGGTACGTTTCTGTATACATAAATGTACCCCGGGTACCTTTCTATAGTACCCGATACGACAATGACCCTATCAGTGGTATTGAGGTCTTACAAAAAATAAATAAAATTTCCGACCCCTGTTTTTTTTGGCAGGAACAGGAAACAAACCTTTTTTTTTAGGCCTATTAAATATAACTAAAATTATTAGGCAGATAACGTTAAAAACTATTTCTTTTAAAACCGTTATAGACATATTTATCTTTGTCAAGAAGATAATTTCGTGATGTTGATTATAACAGAAAGCCGTATAAAAGTGCCTATTTTCATGGTTTTGAGGTTGAGATGTTGGCTGAAATTTTAACTTTTCAAATGTAACACGCTTACAATCAATTTACCTGTATTGATAAAATAGTAAATGGCGGCGTTCTAGCACGACAACATAAATCGATAAACTAGAGCGTTTATGAACCCGTATCTCCTCCCTGTATACTTACTCCCTGGTTCAATCTGGCTGGTTATTTTGTTTGTTTGTTTGTATGGTGTTTTACGTCATTTTCAATGCATGTAAGGTTATATATGGCGGTCGATTTTTTGTGGTGGAGGCAGACCACTTACTTTTCCTGGGTAGAACCAGTACTGTACACCTCCCGCCATCTGTAAGAATCGACACTTCCTCACAAGTCAAGCTCCCAATGGGATTTGAACCTGCAGCGGTGAGAAGCGAAGGTTTTGGCTGGTTATTAAACTTGGCCTAGATATTAAAAGAACCATTATTCTGGCTGAGATATTATACCAATAAACATTGACGTCAAATTTCATCAAGATTGGATTACAAATGTTAGTTATTGAGCGGAAACTGTAAAAGTCTTCAAAATCATTGATTTTCACAAATCCAATGGTCATAACTCCGGCATTATAGCTGAGAGCTGGCTGATTATCTTAACTCGGCCTAGATATTATGGTCATAAACATTGTCCTACAGTTTCACAGTCTCCGCGAAAACCGTTGGTCCGTCGGACATTACAGGCACATTTTTGAAAAGTCTGGCAGAAAATTCCCGTTAGTTGGTCCAAGTGTCCAGCCAGCCATTTTTAAAAATAAAATTCTATCAGAAATCTCATGTCATCGCTAGTAAATTTCCCTTTACTCTGTCCGAGTGTGAGGTCATTTTTAAAAATAAAATTCCCTTTACTCTGTCCGAATGTTAGGTCATTTTAAAATCCAACCAAAAATCATGTTTTTATCGCTTGTAATTTTAAATTGTATTTGTTGATAAATACAGGGCTTCCGTTAATGGGAGTACAGCTGTAAATTACGTCCAAAAATCGTAGTTGTACGGCGAAAATTAACATCAAAGGCATACAGTGTACTTCCAAAAACTTCAACGTACGCCGCGAATCTTTACTACTTTGTAAATTACCGATTATCATCATTATAGCCCCGCCCATCTAATCTAATTCATTTGAGACAGTCGAGGTAACAAGTTGTAAAGCAATTAAAACTCATTGGAGCCTGTAATTAACAGGTAAAACTGGCTTTGTCCAGTTTTATCTAGGGTCACACACGTGGCCGGCGTGAGGAGAGTGTTAATTAGATAATTGGCCTAGACGTGCATTTCACAAAATGAAAATAGCAGTATAATCTCGATGCCAAATTTCTCTTGAGCTAATACATGCTACTCAACTCCGACCTTCGGGGAAGAGCGTTAACAAGTTGAAACTCCTTACACAAACAGCTTATACTTTTTAGGCTTTTTTTTTTAATACATTTTTGTGTCATGAATGGCGAATGGAGACTAAACACGGAATGTATGCCAATTTAAAAGCTTTCCTGGAATGATGAATTGAAAACTCTTTGCAAAATTTAATTCACTGTATAAAACCTGTGGGTGGGGTATGGCACTCATAATGATTATATATGTCCTTTTTTTTTAACAATTTAGATGTGTTGTTTCTTTGATTTAAAAGCGCACATTTCACTGGTCGATTACTAGATTTTAACCAGTCACATTACAGCTTTCCTATGATGTCAAGATGTGCATGTTGTGACCAGACTTACAGAATTTTTTTCTTCAAATTAAACCACAGTTTTCCACCGTACTTTTGGCGTGGCGCAGTCGGTAGCACGGTGGATTTGTAACTGGAGGCCCCGGGTTCAATCCTCCGTGGTGCCACTGAGCTTCGCCGGTGTGTTCTTGGGCAAGACACTTTCCCTCAGCCTCGTCCGTCGGGTGGGGGTGTAAACCGGGCGGTCCTGTGTATCGGTCTATCCTCCGAGCACGCTAAAGAACCATAGGAATCTATTCGATAATAAGAGTAGGGCACAGTTCCCGGAATCCTATGTATCCTTCCGCTCTCTCTGGGGCGGCTCTAAATAACCTATACTGTGTTGATGAGCCGTTAAACAACATTCAGTTCAATTCAAACTTTTCAGAATGCTTACCTAGGATATCAGAATATCAATGTAATATGTGCATATCGATTCGGCGTCTAAATCGACCCAGTATTACCAGAGTTGTGGCCCATTTTCGTAAAATATTACGGTTTTTAGTGGGGGCATTCGTGTCCAATGGACACAGTTTTACTGTATTATATATTTGCCGTGCTTTCCTTCTTGAATGCATGTTTTTGCCTCGAAATATCTCGTTTCCGCCAGAAGCTGGATTCTGTATTTAGAAATTTAGCTCCACAAACTCATGAATACAACTTTGTCAGTTGTATTCATGAGTTTGTGGAGCTAAATTTCTAAATACAGCACTATATTAAAACATTAAAACAGCACTAGGTAATTAAAACACAAACAGGTTCAACCATGATAACCGCAAATTGTCATAAATTGCCATAATTAAATGATAAACATGTACGTATAATATACAGTGCACGAAAATTCCACTCATCTGCGCGCCATGACGAGTGCTCATTAATGCAGGATGAATAGAAATTCAGATAAATTCTTAAACAATTTATAAATTTTACCAATCAAATATTACATAGGACAAGTAACTCGGAAACAATTTTTTTGCGCACTGATATAAATATCATAAACTGAATTAATAATTTAACCAATCTAACCAATAGTATTATACGATACCACCGACAAACAATAGCATGTGCAACTGTATTATAATAAAACCTATTGTTAGTATACTCCGACATCAACAATAGGGCAGAGATATTTAAGTGCTGGCGTAATGATGTAATAATTAACTACATTAACTGATACATTGTATTTCAGATGGTGCCGTTCTAGTATTAGGATGTCTCATCACATCTTCATTACATCCCGAAATTACCAGATTTATGGCCCCTTTTCGTAAAATATTACGATTTTTAGCTCTACTGGCCGAAGGCCAGAAGAGCTTATGGGATGGCGAGTTGTCCGTCGTCCGTCCGTCGTCCGTCGTTAACTTTTGGCTTGTGAACACTCTAGGGCCTTCATTATTAATCAAATCTTTACGGAACTTTTCCAGTGTCTTTATATCAATGAAAGCTCGGACAAGTTCGAAAACCAGCCGGATCGGATAAATTTCACCAGAGTTATGGCCCTTGTTTTGCTGAAAAATGCCATATTAAGCCTTGTGAACACTCTAGCACCTTCATTTATTATTTGATCTTTACCAAACTTGCACAGATTGTTAATATCAATGAAAGCTCGGACAAGTTCGAAAACCAGCCAAATCGGTTTGGTAACACCGGAGTTATGGCCCTTGTCTTTTCTGAAAATTGCTATTTTCTGCCTTATGAACGCTCTAGCACCTTCATTTATTATTTGATCGTTACCAAACTTGCACAGATTGTTAATACCAATTATAGCTTGGACAAGTTCGAAAATCAGCTGAATTGGGTCAGTAAAACCAGAGTTATGGCCCTTGTTTTTTCTGAAAATTGCTATTTTCTGCCTTGTGAACGCTCTAACACCTTCATTTATTATTTGATTGTTACCAAACTTGCACAGATTGTTAATACCAATGATCGCTTGGACAAGTTCGAAAATCAGCTAAATTGGGTCAGTAACACCAGCGTTATGGCCCTTGTTTTTTCTGGAAAATGCTATTTTCTGCCTTGTGAACACTCTAGGGCCTTCAATATTAATCGGACCTTTACTTAACTTTGCCAGTGTCTTTATATCAATGAAAGCTTGGACAAGTTTGAAAACCGGCAAGATCGAAATAATTTCACCGGAGTTATGGCCCTTGTTTTGCTGAAAAATGCCATATTAAGCCTTGTGAACACTCTAGCACCTTCATTTATTATTTGATCTTTACCAAACTTGCACAGATTGTTAATATCAATGAAAGCTCGGACAAGTTTGAAAACCAACTAGATCGGACCATTAACAGCGGAGTTATTGCCCTTGATTTAGTTAAAAATGCTATATTTTGCCTCATTCAGACAATAGGGCCTTCATCTTTCATCCAATCTTTACCAAACTTTACCAGATAGTTTATATAAATGAAAGCTCGGACAACTTCGACGACCATCTAGATCGGACCATTAACAGCGGAGTTATGGCCCTTGATTTAGTTAAAAATGCTATATTTTGGACTCATTAAGACGATAGGGCCTTTATCTTTCATTCGATCCTTACTAAACTTTACCAGATTGTTTATATAAATGGAAGCTCGGACAATTTCGAAGACCAGCCAGATCAGACCAGTAACAGGGGAGTTATGGCCCTTGATTTAGTTAAAAATGCTATATTTTGACTCGTTAATTCGATAGGGCCTTTATCTTTCATCTGATCTTTACAAAACTTTACCGGATTGTTTATATTAATGACAGCTCAGACAATTTCGAAAACCAGCCAGATCGGACCAGTAACAGATGAGTTATGGCCCTTGATTCTGTTAAAATGCTATATTTTGCCTCGTTAAAATGATAGGGCCTTCATTTTTCATGCGATCTTTATGAAACTTTATGAGATTGTTCCTATCAATGAAAGCTTGGTCAAGTTCGGAAACCAGCTAGATCGGACCAGTAACAGTGGGGTTATGGCCCTTGATTTAGTTAAAAATCCTATATTTTGCCTCAAGACGATAGGGCCTTCATCTTTCATCCGATCTTTAAGAAACTTTACCAGATTGTTAATATCAATGAAAGCTTGGATGAGTTCGAAAACCATCCAGATTGGACCATTTACATCGGAGTCATGGCCCTTGATTTTCTGAAATATGCTACATCTTGGCCTCATTAAGATGAAAGGGCCTTCATTTGACCGGATTTCATTGAAACTTTGCAGGGATGATCAGTACCAAGCCTAGTTGTACATAGTCGCCGTGTTCCAGTTGAATGATTTTGGCAGAGTTATAGCCCTTTAAAGGTTTTAATACACAAACGTTGTTCTGACTAGTTCTCCTGAACCCATGGCCGGATTAAACAAAACTTTTTAGGGATGATCTATTCTATATCTAGTTGTGCACATCATCGCCGTGTTCCGGTTGAATGATTTTTGGCGGAGTTGGGGCCCTTTAAAGGTTTTAATACACAAACTTTGTTCTGACTAGTTCTCCTGAATCTGGCCGGATTTAAACGAAGCTTTTTAGGGATGATCAATTCCATGTCTAGTTGTGCAAATCATTGGCATATTCCCTTTAAAGGTTTTAATACACAAACTTTGTCTGATCTACTTGTCCTGAACCCCTCGCCAGATTTCAATGAAACTTTGCAGGGATGATCAGCACCAATCCTAGCTGTGCATGTCATTGTCATGTTCCGGTTTACAGATATTTGGCAGAGTTATGGCCCTTTAAAGGATTTTTTTGATACCACAATTTTTTTCCGGGCTAGTTCTCTTGAACCCCTGGCTGGATATAGACGAAACTTGACAAGGATGATCAGTATCAAGCCTAGTTTTGCATATCATCGCCATATTTCGGTTGAATGATTTTTGGCAGAGTTGTGACCCTTTAAATGTTTTAATACACAAACTTTGTCCAGATGAATCTCTTCTGAACTCTTTGCCAGATTTCAGCGATCTTGGCGAGAACGATCAGTACTAAGCCTAGTTGCACCTGTCATTGCCATGTTCTGGTTGAATGATTTTTGAAAGACTTATGGCTCCTTATACATAAACTTTATCTTGAGCCAGTAGAGCGTCCACAGGCCCTCTTGGGCCTCTTGTTAGTGGGGGCATTCGTGTCCAATGGACACATTTTTACTGTATTATATATTTGCCGTGCTTTCCTTCTTGAATGCATTTTTTTGTCTCGAAATATCTCGTTTCCGCCAGAAGCTGGATTCTGTATTTAGAAATTTAGCTCCACAAACTCATGAATACAACTGACAAATTAATTTAAACAAACAGATTCAACCATGATAACTGCAAATTGTCATAAATTGCCATAATTAAATGATAAACATGTACGTATAATATCAGTGCTCAAAGAAAATTATTTTAAGAGACAGGCCCAGGGCTTATTGCTTCTGAAAATGGACAGGCCCCAATTTGAAATGGACAGGCCCTGATTTGAAATGGACAGGCCCTGATTTAAAATGGAAAGGTCCAATATTTTTCTTATTGGAAATGTGTCTTTATTCACTTTTATAGCACACATTAATTTTGTTACGTATGTATTAATCAAGCTCAGAACCTCCTCTGACTATATTTTTCTTTTTGCTACCACTTTATGCTCCCTGGTCAGCGGACTTATTTACCATTTCGTTTAAAATATGTTAGAATAGAATATTACATAGTAATTTATAACCAATGCCAAGGAGAGTACTTGCACTTTTGCCAAACGATAATAATCAGAGCCGACTTGGTAAAACTGGAGCTAAACTTGGAGCCAAGTTTTTAATCAGGTTTTATGAGACTATCAGAGCCTCCTCTGGCTATATTTTTTCTTTTTGTCACCACTTTCTCCAAGTAAAGAATTAGGAGCCTAGACAAGAATTCATTTAAAAGTAGGATATTCCAGAAACTCCTTACACCTTAAATAATGAATAGAAATATACTTTATATATCTATATTTATACATATACAGTATATATATTTTTCTTTCCACCAACATGTATTTGTAAAGGACAGCTTTTCTTATTTGATCATGTAAAAAAAAAATTAATAAAAAAAATAAATAATAATAATAATATATCCGAAATTATGTACCATCCGAACTACTATGACACCGCACTTTTACGGCCCGAACATTTCACAAACATTCAATCGAAATACCATCAATAATGATTTTTTTTCATGCATTAGTGTGTTTTTAATGACAAAAACGGTATTTCTTATCACAAAGGAAAGAAAACACAAACCTAATAGCAGAATAATGAGTTTTATGTCAACAATTGTCGACCTCAAAGTTGTGACAAACTGCCGACACGAAGCCAGGCAAAATATTCAAACTTCTTATTGTTTCAATCATGAATGTGTGTATAACACATTTTAATTACTTTATTGCAAGTGTTTTCACAGTTCACAATACACATTGGTGTATTCTGTCTTGAGGAACTTGAGCTTGAGATCCAGTAAAACTGATTTTTTTGGGGATTTTTTTTTTTTTTTTTAGACAGGCCCGACGGGCTCCTCGTCTGCAAAATGAGACAGGCCCGGAATGGATTTCGAGGAGCCCCGGGCGTCGGGCTATCCTATTTCTTGAGCACTGAATATACAGTGCACGAAAATTCCACTCGTCTGCGTGCCATGACGAGTGCTCATTAATGCAGGATGAATAGAAATTCAGATAAATTCTTAAACAATTTATCAATTTTACCAATCAAATATTACATAGGACAAGTAACTCAGAAACAATTTTTTTGAGCACTGATATAAATATCATAAACTGAATTAATAATTTAACCAATCTAACCAATAGGATTGTACGATACCTCCGACAAACAATAGCATGTGCAACTGTATTATAATAAAACCTATTGTTAGTATACTCCGACATCAACAATAGGGCGGAGATTTTTAAGTGCTGGTTGAATGATGTAATAACTACATTAACCAATACATTGTATTTCAGATGGTGCATGTTCTAGTATTGGGATGTCTCATCACATCTTCATTACATCCAGAAATTATGCGTGGTGGGATGGAGCCAGGTAGCTCCATGGAGAACGACGGCATCCTCGTGCTGGAGAAGGCCAGTGATAGAACAGGCGGGAGTAACGCCGTCCTCGAAATCCAGTATGAAACTCCAAGTACTAATGCCACGTTGAAGAAGTTTAAGCGAGGTAAATATTACCCATGGTTGATCGGTGTCATGCAAATTCGAATTCAACACTGGCATGCTGTGGAAGAACTCCCCGTATAATATATATATTAACCATTGTAAATGATGTGTGAGCTCTCTCTGGAAGTGTGGAAATAACTCGATTTATTATTCATCTCCAGTTATTAATGATCTATGGCATAGGAAAACTATCAGCCTGGCCATAAATGTTCACAAAAGTCAAAAGCCATATTGGTAGAACGGAAATACAAATTGTTGCAACTTGACAATGGCAAGCAATTAAGTTGTTGTACATGTTATAAAGATTAAGGTTTCTGTGTTGGTTTGCGAGGAACCGTGAACTGCATTTATTATGCTTCCCGCATATAATTGCCATCATGGCCGACTATTTGTCCGGCTTTCTTGACCACTAAACTCCTCCTTTAAAGTTTTAATGAAACTTGACATGAAGTATCAGTGGAATGTCTAGTAGCGCATATCTACAGGACATTTCGGTTGAATAATTTTTGGCGTAATTACGGGACTTAGCTAAGCCCAAATAAAATTATACCTGTGTTTACTGTAACATTGCTGGAAAAAAAATAGGGTATAGGTAGACTTTTTTTTTTTTGGTGAAGTTACACGAAGGTGGCGATAAGCTTTGATGAATACGGAAAATGTGGTATTTTAAAAACTACAATAAAGGACAATATGAAATTGTGTATGTTTTATTGTTTCGCAAAAGACCTGGCAACAGCTGGCTCTTTTCCCAAACACTTGCAATTATTGCAAAGGGGTAAAACAGTTAAAATGTTAAATCCAACAGCAGCCCAATGAGCACGAGTCCTATTTTATACGGTACGACAGGTGGCCTGGAACTCTGGGCATTTACCGACCTGTTTGTGGTACTTGTCAAACAATTCAACCATCGATTCTTTATGGAGAGTTCACGCCATAACATTGAGCACTTCCATGTGCTGGCATTTTTATGCCCCTGAAAAAAAATTCGGGGGCATATAGTAAACGCTCCGTCCGTCCGTCATTCCGAAGTTCGTGTCCGGACCGTAACTTCACAACCCCTGCAGGGATTTTTAAATAACTTGGCACAAGTGATCACCATAACAAGACGATGTGTCCCCTGGAAAACCCAGGTCGGTACCTCAAAGGTCAAGGTCACATTTGAAGTTCATAGGTCAAAAACACGTACGCAATTTAGTGTCCGGACCGTAACGTCACAACCCCTGCAGGGATTTTTAAATAATTTGGCACAAGTGATCACCATAACAAGATGATGTGTCGCGTGCAAAACCCAGATCCGTACCTGAAAGGTCAAGGTTACACTTGAAGTTTATAGGTCAAAAACAGGTCCGTAATTTCGTGTCCGGACCGTAACGTCACAACCCCTGCAGGGATTTTAAAATTACTTGGCATAAGTGATCACCATAACAAGACAATGTTGCGCGCAAAACCCAGGTCCGTACCTCAAAGGTCAAGGTCACACTTGCAGTTCATAGGTCAAAAACAGGTATGCAATTTCGTGTCCGGACCGTAACGTCACAACCCCTGCAGGGATTTTTAAATAACTTGGCAAAAGTGATCACCATAACAAGACGATGTGACGCGCAAAACCCAGGTCTTAAAGGTCAAGGTCACACTTGGAGGTCCAGTCAAATTGTGTCTGGTCAATAACTCTGGCATTCATGGACGGATTTTCAAATAACTTGGCACAAGTGCTCACCACAACAAGACGATATGTCGCGCACAAAATCCAGGTCTGTGACCCCAAGGTCAAGGTCACATTTAGAGATCAAAGGTCAAATCGTGTCCGGTCAATAACTTTTGCATGCCTGGACGGATTTTCAAATAACTTGGCACAAGTGCTCACCACAACCAAATGAGGTGTCGTGCACAAATCCAGGTCCATGGCTCCAAGGTCAAGGTCATACTTAGAGGTCAAAGGACACTTCGGGGGCATTTATCACTTACAGTGATATTTCTTATTGAAACTGTACAGCCAAAACAATACTGGGAGTAATTACACTGAGCGATGCCAGTTGACTTTTTTATACCTGTACACCGTTTCCTGTAAAATTCACACACTGTCAAAACCGCACTGCGAAAGTGAAAATTGCACCTTGATCGCGTGAACATTATTAATATTTTTTCAATAAAAAAAACTTATTTTTTTCCCCAGAGGGTCGTTTGGGTTACAGTAAATTCAGGTATAATTTGTATAACTCCGATCTTCAATTTCTTGTATCCTTTTATCATGACATTCATGAACCTTTTCTGAATGCATTGTATTATATTTCAGAGGACTTGTGTATCGCATTTGCCCTAGTTATGTGCACTTTCCTGATTGCATTGATGATGGTCTATGGAGCTATCAGGGTAAATAGGATTTATTTATTTATAGAACATTGCCATACTCTTCGGTATTGCTTGTTGTGATTAAGGTAGGGGATCGTACAATAACAGGTCAACAATACATACTATATCTTAATGTAGAGAGAAATATATGTGTAACTGCCTTACATATTTTATTATTATTCCTGGAAAGTCAAAGTTCTTGTTTTGTGTGGGTTGGGGTGTATGCAAATTACTTAAAGGTGAAAATTTGTTCTAAAATGCGTTTGTTAAGAAAATTTGTTTACATGATGTATAAAATATGTTAACTTGTTGAAATCATTAAGTTTTTATCCAGGTTTTCCTGGGGAAACCTGGTTATAAGATTGGGATTTGGCGTGTGTGCGTGCGGCGTCAAACTCTTAGTTTTCCACTCAAAAACTTTTGTTAGGAATGAGGTATTGCGATAAAACTTGCAGGGTAGGTAGCTTATATAGAACGGATGCTTGGGATTGCATTTGGGGTCACTGTTTATAACAATAGAAAAAAGGTTTCCGCTTAATCACTTCTGTTAGGAATGAGGTATTGCGATGAATCTTGCAGGGTAGGTAGCTTATATGGAAAGGAAACTTTGGAATGCATTTGGGGTCCCTTTGGTCAAGGACACTGTTACTAAAAAAAGAAAACTGTTTCTGCTCAATAACTTTAGTTGGGAATGAGATATTGGAACGAAACTGGCTATGAAGGTACCTTATATATAAAGAAAGCTTAGGATTGCATTTGGGGTCACTGGGATCCAGTTCAAGGTCACTGTTTCTAAAAACAGAAAAAATGGTTTCCGTTCGGAAAATCTGGTTTTCATGGAATTTCCATGTTTTTTATTTGTATTTTAAGAATATTAAAAAACTTGGAAGCTGTACTACAAATCTTCTGTATTAACAGTTAACTGGTGTTTACTTCAGAGTCGTCCAGGCTACCTGGTGCCATTCTTCTGTCTGCAAGTGTTTGACTTCTGTATCACATGTCTCACCGTGGTCGGCTACATGACGTACGCACCCGATATCAAACTCTGGATCATCCAACAGAAAATGGTAGGTACACAAAATGAGGGTATACCTACTTTGGTTTAAATATTTTTTATTTCAACATGAGTTTCAAGATTGGAATCTTAAATATAGTTGACATGTTTTTCTTGACATGCTGTTTTGCAAACAACCCTAGTTTTTATTAGCTCTACTGATCAGAGATCAGCAGAGCTTATGCCGTGGTGCGGCGTCCGTCTGTCCGTCCGTCTGTCCGTAAACTTTTTTTTGTAGCGACTACTCCTCTGAAACTACTGAATGGATTTTCATGAAACTTTACAGAAATGTTGCCCATGAAGTCTAGTTGATCCTAGCAAAAATTCATGTAGATGTGAAATCCAAGATGGCCGCCAAATCTAAAAATAGGTTTTTAAAAAAAAAATTGTAGCAACTACTTCTTGAAAACTCTAAGGGATATTGCTATGGGACTTTTTCTAAAATGATCAGCATGACATGATGTTGGTCCTTGTCGAAAATCGTTTTGATTCGACGTTAAACATGGCTGTCAGCGGCCATCTTTGTTTACATAGAGTTATATAATGAAAACTTGTAGCGACTACTCCTCTGAAACTACTTAATGGATTTTCATGAAACTTCACAGGAATGTTGCTCTTGATGTCTAATTGATCCTAGCAAAATTTCAGGTCGGCCGGAAATTCAAGATGGCCGCCACGGCTAAAAATAGATTTTTAAAAAATAAGTTTGTAGCGACTACTTCTTGAAAACTATAAGAGATATTTATATGGGACTTTTTCTAAAATGATCAGCATGACATGATGTAGGTCCTTGTCGAAAATCGTTTTGATTCGACGTTAAACATGGCTGCCAGCGGCCATCTTTGTTTACATAGAGTTATATAATGAAAACTTGTAGCGACTACTCCTCTGAAACTACTTGACGGATTTTCATGAAACTTCACAGGAATGTTGCTCTTGATGTCTAATTGATCCTAGCAAAATTTCAGGTTGGCCGGAAATTCAAGATGGCCATACGGCTAAAAATAGATTTTTAAAAAATAAGTTTGTAGCGACTACTTTTTGAAAACTATAAGAGATATTGATATGGGACTTTTTCTAAAATTATCAGCATGACATGATGGTTGTCCGAGTCGAACATTATTTTGATTCGACGTTAAACATGGCTGCCAGTGGCCATCTTTGTTTACATAGTTATATAATGAAAACTTGTAGCGACTACTCCTCTGAAAATACTTGACGGATTTTCATGAAACTTCACACGAATGTTGCTCTTGATGTCTAATTGATCCTTGCAAAATTTCAGGTCGGCCGGAAATTCAAGATGGCCGCCATGGCTAAAAATAGATTTTCAAAAAATAAGTTTGTAGCGACTACTTCTTGAAAACTATAAGAGATATTGATATGGGACTTTTTCTAAAATGATCAGCATGACATGATGGTTATCCGAGTCGAACATTATTTTGATTCAATGTTAAACATGGCTGTCAGTGGCCATCTTTGTTTACATAGAGTTATATAATGAAAACTTGTAGCGACTACTCCTCTGAAACTACTTGACAGATTTTCATGAAACTTCACAGGAATGTTGCTCTTGATGTCTAATTGATCCTAGCAAAATTTCAGGTTGGCCGGAAATTCAAGATGGCCACCACGGCTAAAAATAGATTTTCAAAAAACCAGTTTGTAGCGACTACTTCCTGAAATCAAAATCAATCAGTAGAGCTTCAAGGTCATTGACCTCTTGTTTGATATGTATAACTTACTTGTAAAAAAAACACCTGCCTACATGGCTGACTATTTTTGGTTGTCACAATAGATGAACACTACAATACTTTGATGGATTCAAAAGCGGTAGTAATTAGGGCTGTTCCAGAAATTATGACTTCCCTCACATGGAAGGCACTTTTTTTTTAACCCCCACCACTCGTGTTATTCATTAAAAAAATTATACGGCCACCCATGTACATCAAAATAAAAGTCTACATGACCACCCATGTAATTAAATTGCATTTTGGCATTTAATATTTTAGCATGGCAACCCATGTAAGTCAATTTAAAAAAATCAAAAAATCTCTTTAACACATTTGAATACTAGATCTATAATATTTTGATGCAAGTTCATTTTATGGTGGTAATACTTTATAATTCTATATATATTAATACTTTGGTTTACATTTTCAAGTTTCTTGTCAGAGCCGTTAATGCCACCTTTTTATATTATAAAAAAACATCTGTGTTTATTGGTGCTTTAATATAATTATAACTTTTATTTTTTGACTGGATTGTCATGACTTGCTTTATATATAATAAAATAAATGAAGAGATCACATAAAACACATTGTCTTCTGTACAATCATTATATATCCAACATAATAATTATGTGTTCAGTTGTTGCTTGCTATAATTGTCTGTCCCAATTTGCATATTTCTGTCTACTTTTTAGTGGGCTTGTGCAGCCCAGTGCACTAGTGTATACTGGACTCCAATCACAATACGTTGTCTTACTCTTTGTCTGAAAGCTTAATAACATGTTAAAGAGTAGGGAGATCTTTTAAATAGCATTCTTTCAACTTTTTTTTCTGTGAGTGTGACACAGTTTTTTTGTAATTTTTTTAGCTAAAACTGTCAAGAGCAGACAACAGACTGAAGTGATGGTGTTGCACTACTAATCGTAATAAAATCCATACATTTCTGGATTCAAATGCAGGATTCAGAATACAATCAACTTTCATGAGTTTATTTTTATGAACTATTTTGCTATTAAATACGAGCAAAACGAACAATGTCAATCAATGAACATGAACAAAACACATCGGATTTCAATTGGTCAATTTATTATACTTGTCTGGTATTTGTTATTTAAAGAACCAAGTAAAAAATAAAACAAGAGGCCTGCAGACACATATTCTAATAAATGTGCGTTCGACAGAAAATCGAGCTGGAAAATCAATGATGTCCACTATTGTTGTTTCATTTCGGTGTCCTCGGATTTTATCCTCAATTCGGGGGAAAGTCCATAAAAGTCAAGTTCTATATATTCTCCGGTCCCTATATTCCACAACAAAATTCTTTAAATAAAAAATATCTGAAAGGTAGAGTGTGCTTATAATATAACACATATACCGTCTTCCTATGTCTCTCTGTGTGTAAATTAACTCTCTTTCTCTGCGGCGACCATACTGTTACAGAAATACCGTAAATTTTGCAGACGGCCGGAAATTAGTTGACCCCCGAAAATAGACCTGTCCATCAAATTTTCAATATAATTCGGATGTTGTCGTTAAATTGTTTCGACCTTGACTGACTCAATTATTCAGGAATTGGCTTTTTTTTACCCATATGCCAACTTTTTTTACGCCCTGATACACATATACCAACATTTTAGGTCATCGACACCCATCCATCTACCATTTGTATTTTTTTGTACAACCACCCATGTAATTTAATATAAACAAGGCCACCCATGTAAAAAATAAATGTTTGCCGTCCGTGGGTGGGACGTCATAATTTCTGGAACAGTCCTTATTAAAAAAGTATTGTTTAAGTATATATAAATGTAGATCTACTTGTGTGTGATATGATATTTTATATATGTATATATTTCCACTTATGTCTGTTGTATATGCTGATATATAGAACAATGCATAGTGATAATCATGTATTTTAGTATAATTCGACTAAAAACTTCGTACTGAATGTTTAATGTTGAATATATTTGTATTGTATGTGTTTGTATTGCAGGCCAACTACCCGGGTATGGACCGCCTCATGATGATGGATGAACAGTGGCTCATGTTGCTCTTTGTCATCATCTTTGTTCTCGTCCTCTCCGTCAAGGTTTGTACAGGTTTATACAAGAAATAAATAACATAATGCGGGGAAACTTGATTTGTCCACAGTTTACCCAACTTTTTCAACCAATCAGTTGCCGTCGATTATGAAGTTCTTGGACCACAGGTGCATATCTGGTTGTTTATACCAATTATAGCTTTCATTTCAAATACTTGCTTAAAGTTTTCCTGTTTTGGTAACTTCTTTTATGTCAAGTTTTTGCGGTAAGGTTTTAAGTTGAGCTCATATATATATTTTCACGTAACTTGCAATGTGGTAGTGTAATGAAGCCTGGACATAAATACCATAATACACTAGTGTAATAAATATGCAAATGAAGGCCAAATAATCGCTCGGTCTTTTCCGTTCAGCTCAGAATTGTTCTCAGCAATTTCCCTAACCGTTAAAAATATCATACCAACGAATTGGGTTTACTTTATTGCATTCACACATGATTTAACTCTATATTTGTTTTTTGCGCACAATATGACCTATTTATGTCTAAGTGCCGTAAAACACCATTCATTCATTCTATATTTTGTTTATGAACACATGTAGGCATACCTGATCAACATGGTCTGGTCGACGTACAAGTACCTCCAACTGAGGAACATTAGCCGCAGTGTGGTCAGGGAGTACACGGTGGATCCTGACACTGAGGTGAGTCGAGCGGGAATTACAACACTATCCAGGAGTGACAACGTTGTTATGCTCCCCGAAATTTTCGGCGGAGCATAGTTGCCAACTGTCCGTCCGTCCATCCATCTGTCACACTTTCGTCCGGAACATATCTTGAAAACTACTGATGGGACTACAATGAAACATCACACAATGATAGAGGGCAATGAGAGGAAGTGCAGAGTGCAAGAACTGTAACTCTGTCGTTTAAATTAGAGTTATTACCCTTTGTAATTTTATACGTAGAATTTTTGTCCGGAGCATATCTTCAAAACTACTGATGAGACTGCAATGAAACTTCAAACAATTATAGAGGGCAGAGTCCAGAACCGTAACTCCGTCATATTACAAATTAGAGTTATTGCCCTTTGTAATTGTATGCTTAGATTTCTTATCTGGAGCATAAACTACTAATGGAACTGCACATTGAAAACTGCTGGGTGATACAAGGCCATATGATAAGTTGAGCATCCATCGGTTCTACCGATTTTCTTAAAATGGTTATCATGCAAGCTTAGTGAGCAGAGGCTATTCCATTAAAACATTCCCGGGATCCCAGGAAGGCAATTTAATAAACATCTGTGGGTGAACCCTTTTTCCAAAATTTGGTTCTTCAATTTTGATTCTATGGGTGGATATATGCACTAAACTAGGCCCCATATTAAAAAATCAGTTTAATTATTGCTAATGAAATAGTCGGGAAAACTTAATGACTTGTTTTTGGTGCATAAATCATTAAAGGCACAATGTCCGTAACTTTTAGCTTATAAAACACACACTAATTACGTTCACAAACATTACACACTAACAGTATTGAATATTTACTAATTAAAAGCAAGATTGTTTGACAGAATTCAATTGCGGTACAAAATAAAAGAACTACCGCTTTGCGATGAACCAGCAGCTCAAACTAAAATTACACTCACGGGTAATAAGACTGTGTGGGTAATAGAAGACGTCACTCCTACCTGAGCTATGCGGGCCATACATATTGCGCAATACATACTATGTAGAAAACCTAATTCGCCGATGGAAGTCACGTGATCAGCATAAAAAGTAAATAAAGTGGGTCCCACATTATTTACAAATAATAATTAAACCTTTTTTTGTTCAAACTCTCGAATGTATTACTACGTACTTATTTGTGTCTATGCTCATGTTTTCATGTATACATTTCACTGAATAAAAGTCGGACAGTTATTTGATTGTGCTCAATATCAGCTTACTAACGGACAGTGTCCCTTTAATATTAATTCATATGATACTTTAAGGCGATAGTACATTTTTATGTCTCCTGCATAGCATGGCAGACGCTTAGAGATGACTTTGTCCGTTGTCGTCCGTCGTCATCACACTTTAACCTGCAACCTAACCTTAGCCATAACTTGAAAAGTATTTGAGCTATGTTCATAAAACTTCACACACATCTTCATCTTACCTCAAGGAATGTTATTACTCATGTCCAATAACTCTGACTTTCATTTTGGCAGAGTTATGCCTCCCTTTATAAAACTTTAACCTGCAACCTGACCAAGCTCATAACTTGCCATAACTTTGAAATAAGAACCTGGCAGGCGACAACACTCTTCTAGTTAATTATATTTCTACAACTTCTGGCAATATGAACACCGTATGATATAGTATTGAGGATTTTATAACAACAAAAATACATATATTGAGGATTTTATAACAACAAAAATACATAAATTGAGGATTTTATAACAACAAAAATATATATATTGAGGATTTTATAACAACAAAAATACATATATTGAGGATTTTATAACAACAAAAATACATATATTGAGGATTTTATAACAACAATAAGTACATGGAGTTGTCCTGTTTTCCAGTCCAAATATTTCCATTTATAAATGCATGTGTACATTTAATAGGAGACTGAAGCACACTATGAGGGTTCACTCTTATGTTTGTATGGACTTTTCCAGATTGCCTCCAGTCACTTTGTATTAAAATTAAAACAGCGATCAGCTATGGTAACTGACGGATGAAATGTATATTTTTTAACAGCCATGGTGACAATTGCTTGTGAGTTAGTCATACTTGTGCTTGAAAAATCAATTGTTAAAAGTAACAATGGTTTTATGTAGTCACTATCAGTGTTGATTTTAAAAAGGAAAATATTTGACATTTGACTAAATATGGTAAAATTGTTGTATTTCAGATGTTGTTGCCACCCAAGTACGAGGAGGCAATGAAGATGAAGATGAAGCCAGACGGTCCCCCTCCACCACCCTACAGCCAACTGTAGACGACTAAATTACATCATAGATTCCTCACAATAATCAATTGAAAAGTTACTTAATAATTATATGTAGAGAGGAAACTCTAAAATGACCTTCTGATAAATAAATTGGAAATTAACCAGAAGTATGACTGAGAAATCATTTTATAATGGACACCTTTGTGGATAAATTGAATAAATAAAAACTTTAATTTAATAATACTGTTTGGCGAAAAAAATTAAAAAAACATAAAGATTTTGATTTTGCAGCTACTGTTGAAGATTATAGTGTTCACTGTTTTTAAAATTCTATGAATTTAAAAGATTCAAATTATCTAAGAGCAGCTCTATAAATAACAAGATCTGACAGTTTAAAAAAAGATATTTTTTTAAATAAAATCCTAAAACCAGAATACTAAAACTGGAATAGAGGAATTTGTGATGAATAATTTGTGTGAAATACTAAATCCAAACAGCTGGCTGTTATTTTCGATTTTTTTTTATACAAAACATTGGTTGAAATAGATCGTTGTCTTCTATTTAATTTATAAAGAATTTATAAAGATATTAAACCTGTTAATTGCACATTTATCTTTAAATTACCATGTTGTCGAACATTGTTGAAGCATATCACACACAGTGTTATTTAAAAGTCACTGTAATTCACTCATTTGAATTGTACATTACTTTGGGAAACTTCTATTATCATGTGTGCATAGATGTTTGATAGACAAGACAGAGCGCTGGAAGTGTGGTAAAATCTACTTAAGTCTTCGCTTGATCAATCACTGTAAAATCTATGTTTAAGACTGCTTAATATATATCAATATGGACAACTAACGATGTCACAAGGCCATATTTATACTGTCATATATAGAACGTTATAGAAGCTGGTCCAAAAATCCATTGATAAATCTACATGATCAGATATTAAAAGATAGAAAACTTATAGGAAACTCATCGCTTTCAAAAATCCATATTTTTAACAATATATAATGGAAGAAAAACAGTTCGACTTTTAAAATCTTGAAAAGCATATGACTGGTAAATAAAGGAATGTACTTATTACAATTATATATTCAAGATTATTTGTTTATGTCTGTCAGTTAGAAAAGGACATTGCTGTGATATCAAGGAATTGTTCTGTTCTGTAATAAGATATAGATCGTTTAATATTTAGTGTCGCGTTTTTTTTAAGAGAACATGTATGTATCGAGAGAGTGCACGTGCAACTATCATTCGGTCTAGGGTTATAAGTATAGAACTGTTTATATTGTACACCTTTTCAGTTTATTCTGTTCTGGTGGTTTTCATTGCTTCTGTACAGTCGTTACTCGGAATATATATGTGCGCGCGTGTGTGTGTGTGTACGTATGTCGTCACTATTTACTTTTTAATATTCAACATTGTGGGACATTTTTTGAAATGTGTTGTTGGTCCTAAAATTATACATTTCCTAATTGTTGTTAAAATCTGGGGGAGATATTTCATGGTTGGTAAATTACATTTGTTGTAGCACCATATTATAGCTTTTATTGTCCAGTGTTTTTGTTTCCAATGTTTTTGTAGCTTAATGGGAATAGGATTAATGGGGCCGGAGAAATAGATATTTGTTTATAAAAGGAAGATTGTCAATGAAGAAGAAGACTGATCCAGTACTGATGACAAGTTAAATAATAGCTTTAAGTTCTTTGTCAGAGAGATTTTAATTTAGCATAATTTTAATTACAATATCTGTCGAGGAAATAAGCATAATTTTATAACGATATCTACGACTAATTAAATGGAGATTTAGGTTTAAAGTTCCTATCCCGCTATCAATAGGCAAATATGTACACCGTTTCTAAAAACTATATATATAGACACAATTGTAAACATCGAATTAAGAGTTACCAACACCTAATTCATTTTACGGATATTCAGTAATAGGCATTTTAAGAAACCATGAATAAACCTATGCTTTTTTAATCAGCACATATACATTATTATATGACCTGAAAACCTGGTTATAGATTTGATAAAGAGTTTTGTAGTGTAATTTTGCCATTATTTGGCTGGTTAGTTTCTTTAAAATACATGATTGAAAAGTATAAAATAAAACGTTTTGTTTTTAATCTGATTTTGTTTTCTTTTAACATTTCCATTTAACTTGTTATGTAATGGTTCTTTCGGATGACTATCTCTTATCACATAACATGGCTTCTGGGAGTGCAATAAAGCCGTGACTTATTTCTGGTAATACACTATTGTATGACAGATGCAAATGAGGACCGAATCACTGTTTGTATACAGTAAAACATTTAATCCCAATTGTGTTCATGGTATATCATACGGTACGATCAGACGCCTTAATTATATATCATTATTTGAAATCTTACTTCATACAATGAATGTTGGTAATGTTAAATTTGGTTTAAGGTGTGGCATTAGTTATAGGGCGAACGCATTTACAGCCGCGTAAAATAGCGACGTCATGTAAACATTACACCGTACATAAGGAAAATTGATAAAATTAGTGAAACTATCACGTCGTAGGTGTGTTTTATGACAAATAGAATCTTACATTCGTGACTGTGTATTATTGACTCTAATAAAACTTGTTGGATAAAAAGATAGGATACTCGGGAAGAGCCTCGTATCCTATCATTTTATCCAACTTGTTTATTAAAATCAATAATACACAGTCACGAATGTAAGATCCTCTATTTAACATTCTTTTTTGGTCTCTATCACGATATCCAATATTGTAATGAAATGTTATATGCCCTGGTACAATAGGAAACTTCTGTATCGACTTCCTAAGTTCTGTGTCGGATTAAATATGATCCAATACTGTTTAGGAGAACCAATGCTTCAGTCACGAACCATGCCACAGTCTGATAAAATCATTCTCTACCAAACACAGCCTGTATATGTAGAACAACTTGAATCCGATAAAAAGTGGCAATTTCATCAACATTTCATGGAGCAATACAGAGGATTCTAGTGTCTGGGTTAAAAATCCAATTTACAACTATTTTTATATGCCCGTTTGAAAAACGGAACGTATGGTATATGGTTGTCCTTCTGTCTGTAATTTAAATAATTGTGCCTTCTGCAGGATAACTTTGAAAGATAAACTCTCGATCATCCTCAACTTTATAGGTATATAGGGGAGGAATCCAACTGTCTTTGGGGTCAGTAGGTCAAAGTCATGAAACTTTAAGGCCAAGGTCGCCATGACCTTGTATAGACATACACACTCCAAATTGTAACTCGGGAAGTATAACACCTACACTCGTGAAACTTCATAGGTGCATTGCCCTCGGTGAGAGGAGGAATCCAATTGTCTTTGGGGTCAGAAGGTCAAAGGCCAAGGTCATGAAACTTTAAGGCCAAGGTCGCCATGACCTTGTATAGACATACACACTCCAAATGGTAACTCCAGAAGTATAACACATACACTCATGAAACTTCATAGGTACATTGCCCTCGGTGAGAGAGGAATCCAACTGTCTTTGGGGTCAATAGGTCAATTGGTCATGGTCACTTTGACCTCGTACCAACTCCAAATGGTAACACCTACTTTCATGATTGCCCTTGGTAAGAGGAGGAACAACTTTTCTTTCCAGTCAGTCTATGATATCATCTGGGTATATTCAGTTTGCGCGACAACACTGGAAGTATAATACCTACAGTTATTAATCTTCAAAGTACTGATATATTCATGAGAGGCTGAACACTATTGTTTTTTGGGTCAGTAAACCATCAAGGTATAATTGAACTGAAAATGACCCAGTTCTGAGTAACACTTTCCCCACTGTAACTCGTAAAACTATTAGACCTTTCCAGAAATAGTACCTATGTTAAAACCATGAACCCTTTCGATTTTGTGGTTAGTAGGTCAAAGTTACATGATTATGAAGAACGCCTTCGGCATTGTAATTTGTATACTGTTATAGTACAATGTAGACGTGAGAATCATGGCTCTTATGGTGGTATGTACCTACCATAGAGCCATGATTCTTCCTTCTTTAGTTTTCTTCAGGACCCCAAACCGACGCCCGTTCTTATGGTAGGTACATACCACCATAAGAGACATGATTCTCACGTCTAAGTACAATGTTGAAACTTCCTATATATAGGTAGTATCCATGGTGCAATGACACTGATGTTATGGTTAGTAGTTCAAAAGTCAAGGTCATTGTGACCTAATCATGAAAAATGATTTCTGTTTGCTATTTATTAAAAATATATATTATAACCTACAATCTTGAAACTTAATACAAATAGTCTTGGTTAAACAATGATCCTTATCAATGTGTACGCAAAATAAATCAAAGGTCAAAGTAGACCAAAGGTCAAGGTCAAATTATTCACCCGACACCAAGGCAATGCTTTGCACAAAGGGTATATAAATGCCAGATTAGGCAGCGCTCTTGTACAGCAACCGACTTGCCATGCTATTTAAGATCCAACATTGACTAGCGGATGTAGATACAAACCTAGTAACACCACAGGTTCCCGGTGACAATCAGGAGGATGGTTTCCGGTGACAATCAGGAGGATGTATACATAACAAGTACTCCTTTTACGCACGGATCAGAGCTACATGTGGCTAGCAGTTTTAACCAAGAATAAAATTATATAATAAGGCCAAAAAAATAAATATACAATGTGTGTTTCAGGTTAATTACATCGACACAATAAAAGGATAGGTAGGCAGGAAAATTATTTTATATTTTTACATAGGCTGTATAGAACATGAATCTAAAGGGGCAAAATTCACAATGTAATCATCAAATAAGTTAACTCGTTAAAAGTCACTTTTAGGGATACAATGAACCTATGTAAATATTGGTGTAAAAAAAAACTTAAAAAATCCCCAGCTATATGACAATAATTTTAGAAATGGTGCTATTGTACAACTACAACGGCAACTCTAAAACAGAAATTAAATGTAGAGTAGACACTTAACACAAGTGATTCCATACTATAAGTTGTATATCAATAATCAGTGAAACAGACATTTTTAGTTGTAAGTAAAAAAAAATAGTGGTAAGTAAAAATGCCTTACTTTTTTCGGTTTTTGAATGGGGCATTTTCAATGCAAAATTTTGCTCCATGAAAAATTAAAAAAATATATTTATATTTTTCTAATTTTTTTTATCCGAAAGTGGTTTTAAATTGTTGGATATTCATAAATGAAGACAGCTTGGAAGTTTTATCTATAGCAAAATATGAAGGCTAACTGAAGTTATTTGAAATTTCTTGATTTCCACCAACAAGGAATTTACATACTAACCAGGGATTTATATGAGCCATGATTTCATTATCATCCCAGAAACCAACATAGGAAAAGACCCATCAAAAAAACATTTTGACTAAAATATTTATTTCTCAACCGATTTTCAAAACTAAGGTAGTTTTATTTACCACTAAAAATGCCAGTTCTAATGATATATAACTGATGTACGTATTATTTAAATTGCTGAAGCTACTGCAGGAAAACCATTGGCTGAAACAAGCGCCCCAAACAATAGGCCCTGCCGAAACACGGGTGTTATTTTTTGTCTTAAGAAATGATCTTCAATAACTCCTGAAATTTAAGTCAAATGTATATTATAACTCGTCAGTTAACAATTAAGATGCATATAATACGCGCCATTGTACAGATTCCACTGACAGCCGCGATCTGGCGTTATTTGCAAGAATAATGTTGTTGTTGTTATTTCTAAGGTTTAAAGACCGTCCGCCAACTAAAGCGCCAGGAGAACCCTGGCGCTATGGGCACAATAGAGTCTGGTCTGTTCTAGATGAGTGTGTTGGTTGATCTGGTGCTGCTGTGTTGCTGTGTCGTCGTTTCTCTTGTAGATGTGTAGTGTTGTGTCGCTGCTGCTCTATGTAGTTGTCGCTGTGGCGGTGAAGTGGTGGTCTGGTGGTCGAGGTGGCCTGCATCCGCTACGGTGGTGAAGCTACATCCGCTAGTGCATTGTCCTACAGCCGCTAGTGGTCGGGGGTCCTTGTATTTGGGGCCACACCTATCACATATGGCCCCTGCGCTGCAAGCATTATCAGATGGCTGTATTTTTCATGAATCCCTCTTCTGTTGTCAAACTACGGTCGAATGTAGGCCTCGGCGTCGATCCCTAACTATCACTAACTATATACTGCTGCTGCTACTTCTACTCTGTGTTGGTTGATCTCAGCTCTGGCCCGCGGACTTCTGTCTGACAACTTCCGAGTTCTCTACTTCCATCTGATGATGAGTGCCTTGATGGGTGCGCAGGGGACTTCTTCACTATCAGTCAAGTGACACTCAGGCTCCTGAACCGAGACAAACCAGTTCAGAAGTACTAGTGTGTTAGTCACTATACGCGAATATCGTGATTTACCCCACTAGTAATGTTGTACAGGGCTGGCAATGCGTACCCCCGTACAAACACCATGAGTGTCACCAGTGCCCTCTCCGCGACGTGCACGCTGTGTAGAGCAGGAGAAGTTTGCAAGAATAAACTTGACAGCTACATTTTCTATCATCCTCCATGTTTTGATCATGTGACTCAGAGCAAGTTGACCAATGAAATGTTAGTTTTGGATCACATGGTCGGCAACCATCATAGTTTACAAGATGGCTGCCTATCGAACCGACTAGGAGATCATTGGACAAAAGATGTTAATTATTTAGTACACGAACATCTTATGCACTGTTGAAGACGTCGAATATGTCTAGGTAAAATGGATGCAGTAATTGGCCAATTGTTTTTACCCGAAACCGGAAAACTGCTTTAAACCGAATAATGAAAGTTGTCAAAGACTCATAAATAAAAGCGTGACAATGGTGTTATACTTTGGGCACATATCCAATGGAGCTATTGCTAAGACATGCTGCGGAACCGTAAACTTTTAAAACATGGATGTGCCACCGTTTTGTTAGTTGTGCAGCTAAATTATGTTGCATTCATTAAAGTTGTGTACAATGTCAACATACTTGTCTGGACCATGCAAGCACCTGTTTGATAAAGAGCTGGATTTCATTTAGACCTGAAATTTATGCCATTTAGTAGTGTTTTATTTATTTTTTACTTTTTGCTTCTGTGAGGCCATCCATAGACAAAACTGTCAGAAATAGTTTTCTACCTCTCCGACTTTTTTCCATGATATCTCCATTAATATTCAAAATGCATCTTATACCCTCCGCATATTTTTGTTATATGGGTTGTGAACATCATATAATAAAACCGCAACAATTATATATCACAACTCACCCTGAATTTGCTGAAATTGTGAGTTTAACCAAGACCAGACTGTATGTGCATGCAATATAGTCCCCCTTCTTACAATAATGTGCAGGGTTCCCCTGGAACATACTCACACAGTGAAAGTAACTATGTACATGCAAAGGAGGATCAAAGTGTGTATGTACAGTTAAAAGCAGGATAAAAACATTAGTCATTGGTGTTGACCTCACCATGACTATTCACTTTATAGTTTGCAAAAGCAGCATTTGTATTCTCTCTCGCAGTTGTTTATGCCAGCTGCTGGTAAATTTAAAGTTATATAAAAACATTTCATAATGGCTATATAATATTTTTGCTCTTTTTGGCGAGAAATATTGATGTTTTCATAAAACATGTAAAATAGTAATTACCAAATATACAAATTGTTACCTATGTATTTTAGCCAGTAACACAAAAAGAGAAGAGGATTACTACTAAATTACTAAACAAGCATCAAGAGCCATATAGATGCCTTACAAAATTTCAAAATTATAAAAAGGGATGGTATTAGGTCATAAAAGACTCATTAATATGCCTAAAGTCCACACTAACCCGCTGCTTAAAATTTCACTTATTAATTAATATGAAAGTTGTTATATATTGTGGAATATATGTTTAACAAACTCTTTATGTGTTTATAAACTTTATATAGAAGTATACAGAGAGACAACTTGGATACAAAAGCCCCGCACAGGCTTACTGCATGTGCTTATATATAGAATGAGTATATACCAGATTACAAGAGAATATACATTGTAAATAGCAAATAAGACAGTATACAACAAAAGTAACATTTACTGGTTTTTCTTGTCCACATTCAATCTTTGGCAATTCGGTAGATGTATTCTAAAAAATCATTGTCTAAATTAATAGAATCATTTGTTTTTTAAACATGACCGTGTGGATTTTATTAAATCAGTAGTATCAAAGTTTTTAAATAAATGTTTTATATAAAACATATATATCAGGGCTCCGGAAATTGCTGGTTTTATCGGTTTTGGACTGAAATGATGGACTTGGGACCAATTCAGATTGCCAAAAAGACGAAATAAATCGATCCGAAATGTTGGATGCCAGATTGAAAACCCAAAATAAATTGATTCTTTAAAAATGTATGACTGCATAAATGTTCAACAAGCACATCTGCAAAACACGCTGATGTGTTATTTTCCTGTGTAAATCGACACCTCTTTTGTCCCCCAGAGCGATAATTGCACCCTTAATTGATATTCGAACCAGAGCCAAGTAACCACATGACCATAACGTGTGACGCGTTGAATTAGCGAGTAATTAGACCGGTCTGACCTGAATTATCACCTTTCAACCAATCATAACGCTCAATTTAGTTTGTGTTGAAACAGTAAAATAATTGATTGGGATTTTGAAATTTCCATAGCCCTTCTATATATATAATACTCCGAATAATATTTCTGTAGGGAAATACAAATGATCTGACGGGTGAATGATGGAGGCAAGATGTGGAGGTCTACTGTTCACGTCCAAGTTTGACTCGGGTAACCTTGCCAAAGTGGAAAAAGTCAGCAAGGATGAGGAAGATGAAGAATCCGGTGGCAAGTATTTTGGAGACGTGAAGGCAGATTACGAGTTCAATGTGTGGACAAAACCGGACTGTGCTGGCACAGAATTTGAAAATGGGAACAGGTGAGATCTGATAGACAAAGTTATTTATAATGCTATGTTTTGACATTTTCTGGTTCAAAGAAACTAACCCACCAAATGACTGCAAAATTACACTACTAAACCGTTTATCAAATCTCTGTCCAAGTATTCAGGTCATATAATAATGTATATGTGCTGATTAAAAGTATAGGTTTATTCACGAGTTCTTAGATACCCGTGATTAAATATTTGTAAAATTCTTAAATTTGACGCTCCAGTTCTGTGGTTTGTCCTGGCTGGTTAAAGCCATTTCTATTGTGTCAAAAGAGTTTGAATTCTCAAAATATGTAAGTTATATAATATACCTCTTCATCACTAGGTTTAGAAACGGTGTACATCTGTTGTAAAAACTTCTGTTGATGAAGGGATAGGGACTTGAATTTAAAATGAATAATATTTCACATTTTATAAATACGGACTTGTTCTATACATGATTAGTTAATAATATCCATATTTATAAATTATTATTTTACTGCTCTTCTAGTTAGTTGTATTGAGCTTTGATAATTTGTATATATATATCATTATTTCTGTAGATCCTGGTTCTACTTTGGTATACGCGGGTGGAATCCGGGGCGTGTAATCAAGATCAACATTATGAACATGAATCGTCAGGGTAAACTGTACAGTCAAGGTCACACACCGTTCGTGAAGATAGTGCCAGGGAGACTCAAGTGGGAGAGAATTAGAGATAAACCTTCATTCGAGGTATAAACATTTTTGTTCTAGTTTGACAGAAGGTAGCTTCAGATCTAGGCTATCAGGCTGGGTGCGGGATGACCTTTTAGAATGATTTACCTCCCCCAAAATACAACAACAACAAAACGCACAACAAAAGCAATCCTGAAACTTATGTCTATTTTGGCTTGTTTAATTTCTGTTTTAAAAATCATTTAACTGATACGACTCTAGCAGCCCAAACTAAAATAACTAAAATTGCCAAATAATGATATTTTCTATTCTCAAGGGCCAAAATGTATTTAATAAATGAACCTAAAATAACCCTTATTACTAGGAAATTTTGCACAGTAATATGTGCCATCCTGGTTTATGTACCAGGGTAAATTAAGCATATTATGCCAAATTTATTACGCATCTATGGTGCATTCACACTATAGACCTGTACATCACACTGCTAACACCAGATTTTGGTTGGTATGACATTCACACTATAGACCTGGACATCACACTGCTAACACCAGATTTTGGTTGATGTGACATTCACACTATAGACCTGGACATCACACTGCTAACACCAGATTTTGGTTGATATGACATTCACACTATATACCTGGACATCACACTGCTAACACCAGATTTTGGTTGTTATGACATTCACACTATAGACCTGGACATCACACTGCTAACACCAGATTTTGGTTGTTATGACATTCACACTATAGACCTGGACATCACACTGCTAACACCAGATTTTGGTTGATATGACATTCACACTATAGACCTGGACATCACACTGCTAACACCAGATTTTGGTTGATATAACACTATAGACCTGGACATCACACTGCTAACACCCGATTGTGGTTGATATGACACTATAGACCTGGACATCACACTGCTAACACCCGATTGTGGTTGATATGACACTATAGACCTGGACATCACACTGCTAACACCCGATTGTGGTTGATATGACACTATAGACCTGGAAATCACACTGCTAACACCCGATTGTGGTTGATATGACACTATAGACCTGGACATCACACTGCTAACACCCGATTGTGGTTGATAT
Organism: Cyrtodaria siliqua; assembly: GCA_037043455.1. Classification (NCBI taxonomy): domain Eukaryota; kingdom Metazoa; phylum Mollusca; class Bivalvia; order Adapedonta; family Hiatellidae; genus Cyrtodaria; species Cyrtodaria siliqua. Next base: position 160,611 of record JAWPHD010005057.1, read on the forward strand.
GACACTATAGACCTGGACATCACACTGCTAACACCCGATTGTGGTTGATATGACACTATAGACCTGGACATCACACTGCTAACACCCGATTGTGGTTGATATGACACTATAGACCTGGACATCACACTGCTAACACCCGATTGTGGTTGATATGACACTATAGACCTGGACATCACACTGCTAACACCCGATTGTGGTTGATATGACACTATAGACCTGGACATCACACTGCTAACACCAGATTTTGGTTGATATAACACTATAGACCTGGACATCACACTGCTAACACCCGATTGTGGTTGATATGACACTATAGACCTGGACATCACACTGCTAACACCAGATTTTGGTTGATATGACATTTTTATCATGAATTGGAACATAGTCAAATTTTTAGATTTTTCTGTAAAATACTTAAATCATCAACGTTATTTCATTACCCATGCAATTAAATCTGCACGTAAGTTATAGCACTGCTATATACGCCTTGTACATGCATCGCCTCCATGGTTGAGGGGTTTAACTCTAAGTGAGAAAGTGTCGATTCTTAAGATAGTGGGAGGTATATACAGTACTGGTTCTACCCAGGAAGAATGGGGTGGTCTGCTCGACCACAAAACCTTGACCATCATATAAGGCCTAAAATGTGCTAAATTAAATATGACGTTTACAAAACACCATTCAGACTAACAAACTAACCTTGTACGTGTACTCATCGTGTTTTTCTAAATGCACCCACTTTAAATCAAAAAAATTATACTACCATCCATGTAGTTAAAGCTGCACATAAATTTTAATACTTGTAAGTGAGGAAGTGTTGATTCTTACGGATGGCGGGAGGTGTACAGTACTGGTTCTACCTGGTCTGCCTCCACCACAAAAAAATCAACCATCATATATAACCTTAACATGTGTTGAAAATGACATAAAACATCATACAAACAAACATAGATTTTAATACTGCTATAATTATACACTTTGTACATGTAGATACTGATCATGTCTTCCCATCTGTTACAGACTGTAGACGGCCAGTTTATCCTGAGTTTTACATACAGGTTTCCCGAGTTCCGTAATGCGATTACTTACTTTGCCTTCTCCTACCCCTGGTCATACACCGAGAGTCAAGAATGCTTCCAGGAACTGGATAAGAAATTTGAACATTGTAAAAACCTCACACCTAAAAGGTATATTTTATATTGAAAATACTTGTAAATACTTGATATACTGAGCCACAGAACTGGTCCATGCATTTCTATATTGTAGTTTTTATTTAAAGTGCTGTAAAACACCATTCAGTCATTCATTCATTAATTCATTAAATCGGTAAAACAATAAAGCTAAACTGATTTAGGGCTGGCTATTCCCCTAAAACATGCTTGGGATCCCAGTTCTTGTAATATCAGTGACTTCTTGTCATTAGTTGAAAACTTCTTTAAAATGTATTTTTTATTTGACAGTGCTGGCGATTCTATCTACTACCATAGAGAATTGCTGTGCAATTCGCTGGACAAACTACGCATAGATCTTGTCACAATCTCGTCTTGCCATGGTCTGATAGACGAGAAGGAACCACATTTTGACTCCAATTTGTTCCCAGAGAGGAAAGAGCCAAGGTGCAAGAAATTTAGGGGCAAAAAGGTGACTGACTTTAAAATGTTTTTGTAGCTGTTTAAAGGGACACTGTCCGTAACCATTAGCCTATAAAACAAAAACATAATTACGTTGAAAACCTAACACACCACCCATTATTGAATATTTATTAAATTAAACCAAGATTGTTTTGCGGAATTCATTAGCAGTACAAAAAGAGACGCACCACTTCTTGGATTTGAACTCGTAGTCCACACTAAAATTACATTGTAATAATACAAGTAATAATAGTCGAGCTTCGCTACCGACTGAGCTAACTGGACCAGATGTATTACGTAAGAGATACAATATATAAAAGCTAAAGAGCTAATGGATGTCTTGTGATCAGCAGAATGTAAATAATATGGGTCCCACATTATTTACACAAATACTAAATAAAACTTTTTTTTAAAAATCACGAATATATTACTACATGCTTATCTGGGTCTATGCTAATATTTTCATGTATACATTTTATTGAATAAAAATCCAACAGTTATTTGGCAATGCTCAATATCTGCTTTATACTTACGGACAGTATCGCTTTAAGAACCATAATTACTAGATAATGTAAGGTATCTGTACAGGACAGACTTGGATGTGAAAATATGGAAACAGGGTGTGTAATAATTTGCTAACATACACTAAGAGCCAATTCGTGGGAAGTGGGTGTCTCTGGGGCAATTTATTTTTACAGATAAAGGTGGAAAAGGTCCACTTTAGACCATCTTTCTCCTATAAATGTACACAAAACATAACAATATTGAGAAAGTAAGAGTTGGGAGATGTTGTTTAGCAAAAATATTTTTTATTTTTATTTTTTACCCTACCCACTCCACCAATATAACGGCCTTGCAAAAGACGGCTGCAAGGTTGGCTGACAATACACTGGTACGGGATTTTTACTCAAGTGCTCGTAACGACATGAAGTTGGTGCTATATAACATTCATGTTGAAGATGCTTTACGTCTGACACCACAATTAATTTCTCCGTAGGGTTCCATTGTGACGTTTTGTTTTTGGCATAAGATATGATGCTACAAAGATATTTGATTCTTGCGTACCGGAAATGGGTATCCGCGTTTTACATGGGTAATGGAAATCCTGATCTTACCTATGGGGGAAGATAAAAGTCAAGCGCGGATATCAACAATGACACATGACGTCATTGTTTAAATAAACTCGCAAAACATTAATAGTTGGCGACGTCATCGTGCAGAATAAAATGATATGCAAGAAAAAGAATCAATCATGGGTCTCCGGTTTAGATAGGGAAATTCCAACCCTCGGCATAATTGTACCTTGTGTTGGAATTACCAATCTTCACTGGATACCCATAAAAGGTTTTTATATTGGCATATATTACAGTAGGATCATTACTAGAGTAACAAGATCTGCAATTTTGTATCACCTTGAGTTGACATGCCATATCTGAAGGGTCTCACGAGAGCCTCAAGTGTGATCCTAGAGATATGGCCTATCCGTAAGAGGTGATCCAGGTTCCTGAACACTTACTCTAGAAATGATCCTTTTATAATATACCTTTATAAGAAATCTCGTATAAATGTTATAGCACAGTATAGTAGATTGGTTAGTTTAAACACGGTCAAGGTCATACAGCGTAGGTAGAATAGTGATACAGAATCATAAAATGCTAGTAGCGATACAGGTTTTTGTAATCTGTTGTAAGAAAATGGAAACAAGTTCTTGACGGGTATATAATAAATATTATTGCAGCATGGTCACTGAAAATTCCCTTTGTAATAGCACAGGTGTAAACTACCAGTTATTGGAAGTTAGAGTATGTCAGGGAGCTGAAATAAACATGCTACATAACAAATAGAGTATGGTTTCGCCTCACTGGTTAATTTAAACACCTCGATGGGCTACGCCTATCTCAATGTTTAAATTAACCAACTCGAGACCATACTCTATCTATTACTTATTATATTGCAGGTGTATCTACTGAGCAGTCGTGTTCACCCTGGCGAATCTCCTGCCAGTTCTGTATTTAACGGATTTCTTGACTTCATTCTACGTGAAAATGATCCACGTGCCAAAGCTCTACGTAGAAATTTTGTTTTTAAACTGATACCTATGCTCAACCCTGACGGTGTTCAGCAAGGGCATTACCGGACAGATCAGCGAGGTGTGAATCTCAATCGGCTGTACCTAGATCCTAGTATAGAGTACCACCCATCTATATATGCATCAAAAAGTGTTCTTGTTTACTACCATGTGATGAATAGGACGGTACGAGATGACGACAACATAGATATAAATATAAATTTCCCCGGCGGGTTTGTGCTGTCCAGCCGAGCTAGCTGCAATTGTTTACCGATAAATCAGAAAAATACAAATTCTCACCCCGACACGCACAGAAGTAGTGCGAGTCATGTGAGTCATTCAAGTTCTCACAGTACAGAAAAGACTGACAGTCACAGCGAATCTACATTGAAGAGTTATCGAGAAAATGAAACAGCATTAAAGAGCTATCGTGGAAGTGAAACAGCATTAAAGAGCTATCGAGACAGTGAAACAGCATTAAAGAGCTATCGCGAAAGTGAACATGACCATGGTGCTAGCAGTTACAGGGAAGGTCACAATGTTAAGAAAAGTTATGTGAAAACACCCCGAGCTACTGATGTAGGAACACCAAGAAGAGGGGATGATAATAATCATATAGCAAATGGGAATTTAGACTCATATACTGACGAGAATTCTAAACACGAGACTCCATATAACCTGGGGACTCCAAAACCTGACAAAAGCTCAGGAAGTCCTAGACACAGCATTACAAAGTTAGAATCTCCCCATAAACATTCAGCTCCGGTGGTGGAGCCGTTAAATTTAGCAGCGCTTGATGAATCAGACAGTGACTCTGCTTTAAGAAGAGAAAAGTCGAACTTTGCAGATTCTATTCAAATTTCGTCGTCCAGGTCGAGTTTTGTGAGCAACACTATGAACGAAAAGGAGAGAGTCGACAGTGAATTGCGACTGCGTCTGTCACAGATGACGATGTCGGATGACTATAAAGGCAGGTTATCAAAAGGTTTCAGTATATTGAGCCAGAATGTGATAGACTCTGACGACGAATACGATCCCAACACGGAGTACCTCGGTAACGAAGGATCCGAGGACGACGCAGACTTTACGTCATCTGTGTTAACAAATAACGCTCCACATCTCTCGGTCACCAAGTTGAAAGACATCGGGCCGGCAGAGAGTGGTATAGCATACTACGTGGATCTGCATGGGCATGCGTCAAAAAGGGGATGTTTTATTTATGGAAATTTTCTGGAAAATGAGGACACCCAAGTAAGTTGAAGTCTGCCAAATCGGGAGATTTTGTCTCTTCTCTGCTATCCCGCTATCAACAGATAACTTTTACAATATATGTACATCGTTTTAAAACCTACTGACGATGAGGTATATATATATATAACTTACATATTTAGATAATCCAAACTCTATAGACAAACTATAAACAGTTTTAACCAGTCAGACCACACCTCAAAACTGAGGCATTGAACTAAGATTTACCAACTCATAATTAATTTACGCATATTCAATGATGGGTATTAAGAATCCGTGAATAAACCTATACTTTTAATACTTTTAATCCACACATATACATTATTATTAGTGTTTCCCCTAATGCAGAATGGCAGGGCGGGTCGGCACGCCCTTTTTTAGCCCCGCCATGCCGTCTTCATATCGCCAGGCATTAATTACATGCCGCTCTGTAGTGCCCTTCCTTAAACTGCTCGCGACTATAGTCTCTGGAAATACACAAACGCACTTTGACATGTCGTGTGACCTTTAAACCGACAGTCACCAGATTTAGGGTATTTCCAGTGTGTACAGGTAACTGATCACGTGTGACACGTGTGACACTTGTGATAAGCATTGGTTCCCATGAATACGCACTGTTAGTATAATCGTCGTAATGGATTGCGGTATTTAAACAAACAACATTGTTGACTTGGAACATGTTTATTTTCGTAGTAGATTAAGATTTAATTATGGAGTGTCTACAATAGAATTTGCAACAACTCTGCAGTTCCGGGTGAGAAGGTTCTAGGCCCATTCTCCATATTTTAAATGTACATGGAGGATGAGCCTGGCATGTTCATTACTGTTAGGCGCCATATAACCTTTCATGTGTTGGTGCGCCTTAAAACCCCAATTCAATTATCGGATTACGGACAATAATCTGCGGCAATATAATCGGCTCTTTGATGAAAAACTCAGTCCAAGTATTCATCTCAAATAATTTATTTGAGATGAACACCTGGACTGAGTTTTGATAAAAAACATTTCAGTGTAATTCTGTCGTTATTTGGTGGGTTAGTTTCTTAAACGATTCAAATTAAAATACATAAATTCTATTTAGTGGGATTGTATAATATTTGATTCATTTGTCTGTAATACTTGTACGAACACATTCAGAGGCATATCTTTGCTTTCAAGAATCAAATTCACTAATAATGAGGGCTGGAATTTAAATATTAATTTCATTCCTTTTTAGGTTGAGAACATGCTGTTTCCCAAACTTATATCGATGAATACCGCACACTTTGACTTCACTGGGTGTAACTTCACGGAGAGGAACATGTACACCAAAGACAAGCGTGACGGCATGTCAAAAGAGGGCAGTGGTCGGGTGGCCATCTACAAGGCTATAGGCATAATTCACAGGTAAGAGCTATATTAAATCATTTTGCAAAACTGTAAGACTGTGACGTGACAAAAAATTGAATTGAGTTGAACTTGGTTTTAGGACTAACCAACACAAAAAGGTTATATGGAACCAACAGGAATGAACATTCCAGGCCCACCTCCCATTTACAAGGAGATACAGATATGCAGAATGGGCCTAGAACTGTCTAATCTGCAGAACTACAGAGTTGCTTTAAATTCTATTGTAAACACTCCAATTTTTCGCTGGAGCCACGATCAATGTTTTCTGTCACCACTCCAGTAGCTCCTGAACAGTTACTGGGATCATGATGAAGACCATTAATGAACATGACAAAAATGACTAAAAATGAACATATATTCGTTGGGTGGGGCGTTGGATGGGGGCGGGGCTGGATTTCACCTCTCTGTCTGAATAACCAGTGGTCCTGTTCTTGCCCGTGAACCATACGGACATGACAAAAATATACTTGACAGTATTTATAGTACAAATATTGCTACTAGTCTACATGACTTGACTGGTTATCTAGTTCCTTGACTGGTTATCCTTGACTGGTTATCTAGTTCCTTGACTGGTTATCTAGTTTAGCTAGTTCCTTGACTTGTTATGTAGTTCCTTGACTGGTTATCTAGTTCCTTGACCTTGACTGGTTATCTAGTTCCTTGACTGGTTATCTATTCCTTGACTGATTATCTAGTTCCTTGACTGGTTTTTGGAACACTCAGCAGGGCTTATAATATTACACTGCAGTTTTCCCAATGGGAACATACAATTGTAGATCAAAATTCGGTTTAATTGAGTTTCTAATGCAAAACATGTCATGAAAATGTCATATATCTCATTTTAAACAATAATGCCGTACAGTGTAGACTTTAATTGTGATATGCATATATTCTCAAGAGACACTATTTAAAAGCATGGTGTCATTTCACAGTTTAATTGTAAATCTAAAAAACATTAATGCATTTTAACTGTCATAGATCATGCTTAAATTAATGTTATATCCTTAGTTTATATTTTATTATAATTTCTATGTTGTAAATATATCAAACATATTGCCACTACAAGGTTTGATGTAAATTAGACATACATGATCCACATTGCAGCTATACACTTGAATGTAACTACAATACTGGGCGTATGGTGAATCCTGTCCCCCAGGCATACGGCGATGATGGACGGGCCACCCCACCTCCGCTGGCCGGATTCCCACCAAAATATACACAGGCGCACTATGAAGAGGTAATAAATAAGTTTGCGTTGATGATAATCTACTATTAATAAATTTTCTGTAACCTTTCAAAATATATTTCATACTGAAATAGAAATGTTACAATTATTTAGCCAAACAGAATTATGTTTCTCTTTGACCTGCAATGATCAGGGTCCATGTCCATAAAGTGTATTTAATAATAGAAATATCTTAAGTCAAAATTTATCAATTTTTTAAACAGCTTTTTATCTCGCCCACAATAGTGGGTAGCGAGACATAGCAGTCACTTTTCCGGTGGTGGCGGCCACATTTTAAATCAACTATATCTCAACAACCGCTGCTCGAATTTTTCTGAAACTTTGTCAGATTCTTTTTTGAGTCGAGGGACATCACATAATGCCAAAATTACCAAGGTCAAGGTCATATTTTGTGTTATTTTCTCAAATCAACCTTGGTAAGGTAAGTTAACCTCAGTTAACTGTATGTGATTGCCTCATTTGATTTGTTTGATACTTGGTCATATGTATTGTTGGCATTGGTGGACATACTGAATGACAAATATTACTAAGGTCAAGGTCATATTTTGCTTATTTTTCCTAAACTTAACCTTGGTTAGGTAACTTAACTTTCATTACGTAACTTAACCTCAGTTATTTTGATTCAACATTAAACATGGTTGCCAGCGGCCATCTTTGTTTGCATAGAGTTATATAATAAAAACTTGTAGCGACTACTCCTCTGAAACTACTCGACAGATTTTCATGAAACTTCACCAGAATGCTGATCTAGCTATCAAAATGTATCAGTAGAGCTTCAAGATCATTGACCTCTTGTTAATTATTAAAATGTTTACAAAATTGCATTTAAGAAGCATATATCTTTTTATTTTTAAGTTCCGCCCCCGTTAGGCGAGACATTTGAATCTGCGGATTTCTTGAATTCAGAAAGCATGTTCTTATTGGAATCGCAAATTTTTTCAAGGCAGCAGGTGACATATGTGTTGGAACACCCTTCTAGATGAAAATCACCAAACACATTTTCAGTTCAACCATACATTGTTTCAGGTTGGCCGAGCACTGGCAATAGCTGCTATAGACATGTATGACTGTAACCCCTGGTCACGTCTCGTCCTATCAGAGCACAACAGTTTGACAGGTGTCAGGGAGAGTGTTCGCAGATATCTCCGCAGTATTCGAGGTGGCCCCCGCATCCCCAGGAACCCCTCAAAAACCCTTGTTAGGAATAACAGGTATGTTCACCCTGTGTATATCTGACAATTTTACATCTTCTGACATGACACACCGTATATCATGATGGACTTGCAGTCTGGAGGATCTGGGGTCAAGTTTCACTGGCACATCTGAATTTCATCTGTTTGTTCATGGACAAGACACTTTTCCTTAGCTTCGTTTGTCAGGTCGGTATGTAGACTGAGCCTTCACCTTTTGTTTGTCAGGTCGGTATGTAGACCGAGCCTTCACATTTCGTTTGTCAGGTCGGTATGTAGACTGAGCCTTCACCTTTCTCTCTCAGGCGGTTCTGAATAACCTATAATGTGTCGATGAACCGTTAAACACCATTCATTTCTTTTTTTAGCAGCTTAAACACAGTTGTATTCATAAATGTTTTTGGATTGACTTTTCATGTTAATATACATGAAATTTGAACAAATACAGAGAATCTGCCTACACGTACGATAATACCTTCTTTACACTGCCCCACTTCCTAATGTACACTTTCTTTTAATAGCAATAATGGTCTTGCAAATCAGACAACCAACCGTGGCTTTAGATTTGGGCCGGGAAACAGTAATGAGAACACAGCAGGAAATAGGAGTACATACTCTCGGAACAACTCGTCAGATTCTACCACGTCAACCGCAACTTCCAGTGTACCATCGCGGTACGTCCGACGAGATTCAGTCAACAATGGCAGGCGAGAACTGGGACCTGTCAGGGAGAGTAAGTCTTATTCTTTGCACTTATGTCTCCACTGCACATGCTATTTACTGCATCCAGCTTTCCAACTTTTTAATTTTTAACGAAATACTTAACTATTATCCTCCATAAGTTGGCTATCTTAAAGGGGTTGATGCACTATTTCCAAACACAGTTTATTTTAAAGGGCTCTGAAAAACTTGGAAAAAGCTGAAAGAATTATCAAAATGCCATGAAAAATAAAGGAGATATGATCTATTGAAAATGTGCAAAGAACATAAATGTAGGCGGCCATCTTTGAACGATGACGTCATCGCGCCGTTTTATCATATATGGCATATTGATAAAATGTCTTTTAAAGCAAAGAAAATCACTGCAAATGAAAAATAATAATAAAATGTATACATTTTACATCTGTATATTTATTTTTAATCAATTTGCAGTGGTTTTCTTTGCTTTAAAATACATTTTGTCAATATGCCATATATAATAAAACGGCACGATGACGTCATCGTTCAAAGATTGTCGCCTCCATTTATGTTCTTTGAAAATTTTCAATAGGTCCTATCTCCTTTATTTTTCATGGCATTTTGAAAATTCTTTCAGCTTTTTTCAAGTTTTTCAGAGCCCTTTAAAATAAACTGTGTTTGGAAATAGTGCATCAACCCCTTTAAGAAGATTTCTTTTGGTTTAAGGTGAATACTGCATTGCCATGCTATATAATACATGAAGAAATTAGGAAGCATTATGTATTCATGAGTGGACAGCACAATTAAAGTTATCAAATTAATAAATTCTTTGGATATTTTTTGGATAAATTTGTTTCAAATTTGACCATATTTAGCATGTGTTTAGCAATGCATATATTTTATATAAACTACAGTCGAACCTCGATAGCTCGAAGTTAGCGGGACCATAGGAATATGTTCGAGCTATCGGTGGCTTCCAGGCATCGAGGTAACGGTAAAAAACAAAATATCTATCCGAATTTGTGTACCACCCGAAATAGTGTTATTTGTGTACGTGATGTATGTTCATGCATGTTTGTTGAAAACTCATGACGGATATATAACATGTAATTGTTACACTGAAAATACAAGGAAAACTGCAATAATGTGTTCGTTTTATCATAAAGAAATGCCACACTAATAGATTTTAACATACATTCCGGAAGTCCGAATAGTTAGAACAAGGTAAGACTGGTTTTGGTACATAAAATTGAATAGAATAGACAATAGCGTAGCACATAATTTACTGTTGAAATATCTTACTACACATACGTTTTTGTTTATACAGTTATTTTACTTAAAAAAAGTTTGTAACGAATGATTGCTTTGCACAAGACTTCATCAATTCATCTTTGTCATGTATGCGATATAGTTCACTGAGTAAGTGTGCAGTATTTTCACATCCCTTCAGGTAAAATTGAAGTGCTTCTAATGCTTGTTCTATACTGCACTGTTTTCGTCTATTATCTCTTTTCAATCATAAATGTTCGCACCTTTAACAACTTTATCTGTTTTCGCACTATGATCAAACTTGCTACAAACAAATACAGCCGCTTCAATTACAATTAATATGGCCGACGTCACATGGCAACGGATCATAACCTTCGATTAAGCGAGGTTTAAATTCACACACAAATGGATCTTCGGACCGTAAAAAGTATTCGAGCGAGCCGGGGTATTCGAGAAATAATATTTGAATAATCGAGGTTAAATTATATTGAATTATATAGGAGTTGTGTCGGGACCGGAAAACGTGTTCGAGTTACCGATAGTATTCGAATCACCGGTGTTCGAGCTATCGAGGTTCGACTGTAGTTTTTTACAGACAAGAAAATCATAGCACTTGTTCTGAAAATATACATAAAGTAAAAC